>VYZN01000002.1:4189059-4276255 GCA_009761285.1 Aphis glycines | reverse complement strand
CGATCAACACATTCATCGTTTTCTAAAACTTTCGATTCTAATTCTTCTATCAAAGATTGAATATATTCAATTTGAGGAGATTCCATTTTTTTTAAAAAAAAAAATCTGAAATTATAGGTAAATATTTATTTGTTTATTTTTTTAAAAAATATAAAAAAAGGCAAGGTAAAAACTATATCTCATTTACACCACATCTAAAAAAATGTATTTTTAATAATTTGTTCCACTTTTCAAGTTTATAATTTTTAAAAAAGGGTATTATCTAATCTGCACCATCGTCTACCTACTAAAATTAAAATTTGTAACATTGTTCACCTTATTAAAATTATAATTATAATAAAATGTATATAAAGTAAAAAATATGTATATCAAAATAAGTAAATTTTTGTTTAATAATAATTCATAAAACATATAAAATCAATCATACTTTAATTATAAATAAATGTATAAGTAAAACAAACTCCATGTATATTAAATAAGTACATTCTCGTTAAGTATGTATCATTTTTTAAAAAAATAAAACATAATTTATAACTATTTATAAAAACTAAACTAAGCTGATAATAATAATTAATAAAGTGTATAAGACGTAACAACATAAAATATTGATTACGATGTAACTGTGTATATGTGGTTTGGAAATAAAACTATTAAAATATTTATTTTTTTAAAAAAAAAAAAAAAAAAATGTGAAGATATAAATGATTAATTAGAATAACATACTTTTAAATGTTGTACTACACACTAATCTTTTTTTACTATTCAAAATGACTCGTACTATACTCAATTTTACGGACTGATACAAATTACATATTAATTACATATTTCATTTCGTTTTCTGACGTGGCGTAAAAAAAAACTAAAATTAATTTATATACATGTTATATTTTTGATACAAATTACATATGTATTAAATGTACCTATTTGTGGTGCAAATTAAACAAAATATCATTTCCTAAAACACTCTATTAGATGGAATCATTTTTATTGTAGAAAATTATAATAGTCAACCGATTCAAATAATAAAACTTAAATTCTACATGATAATAGTAAATATTTAATTTAAAGCTAGTTAATAGTAGTAAAGTAATAGTATTAATAAGTACTTACATTTCTGTTAGCGTGGAGATGCTTGAAAAAAATATACTGGCTTCTAGTGCTTCTACTGAACTAGCTATATTCATGATGGAGCTTATGATTTTTTATAGTCTTAATTCGCCACCTCTTAAAATTAATCGGTAGAATTAAAATATCCGTCTTTGACAACACATCGTGTTAGATATTTTTTTTTTTTTTAAATATGAATTATACAATCTATACAGTAATTAGTATAATAAGCATAATAGAGAACAGAAATAGAAATAAATGAACAGAGGGACTTGAGTGGAGAAGCTGTCCACCGACAACACTCCGACATGTTAAATATAAATCACACTTGTAATGTAGAAGTTAATTACATTCACTCCGACATGTTAAATATAAATCACAATAACAATGAATTTCATAAAAACTTTCAAATCGCAATAACAATGAATTTCATAAAACCTTCAAAATTAGCATCGTATTAGATATAAATCGTACTTGTAATGCAATAACAATGAATTTTATAAAACCTTTCAAATTGGTATCGTATTAGAAGTTAATTACATTCTATTACATTCAAATCACACTTGTAATGTAATAACAGTGAATTTCATAAAACCTTATATAAAAAAATAAAATTAATTTAAAATAAATATATCGTATTATTACATTCTATTTTTTTTTTTTTTTTTGATTATGAAAGGACGTACCTTTTAAATTTTATACTGGTTAGTGTTTTAGTCCAACTTAAGGGGAGAAGGAGTAGAAGTGGTTACATATATAAGAGACTCATCGATACAGTATATTCAGTATACTTCAACAGATTTTACAATCTAGACTTTTTTTAAATAAAATTAATTTAATTTTTTAAATAAAATAGAAAAATGTCCTGCTACTCTTTTAAAAGCGATGACGAGGAGTCGGTTGTAGTGTCCGAAGTAAGTAAAAACATTTTTTTATTACAATAGATATAATTGGTTTAATTAAAAGACATTTTTTTTTAAAAAAAAATTATTAAATATTTTATGAAAAATTGATTTTGTAAACTGTCATCAGCTTATCGTCTATTTTAATTATAGGATAATATTGTAACAACATTACAAAAAAAAGGTACATCGAAAAAGTTAGCTGTGAAACCGGATAAGAAACCGGTATCGAAAAAGACGAAAAAGTTGAGTTATATAAATTTATAACATATTACGAAAAAGTAATAAAATATAATTTAATTATTATTTTATAGAGCACCTCTATCAGCTGTTATACGGATAAAATATTGGATTTGATAACAGATCCAACTATACCAACCGATGCAGAGAACACCTTAAACATAAAAAAGGATGAATGCTCATTAACGGTTAAGACACCTGTAGAGAATACGACTGTAGATTACTGGACTATAGCACATTATAAATGTGCTAAAATTGCTAATGTTGCTCTGCAAGATAGGTAATAATATATATATATATATACTTAACTAAAGTGAAATATTTATAATAAAATTTAATTTATCCTAACCTAACTTTTTTAGATGGAAGCATGCTGAATGCTTACTCAAAATATCTCTAACAGGGCAGCATCCGGATGATTTAAATACAGCCAAAGAAATGGTTACGCTCATTCAATCTGTTTTCGACAGAATGATGAAACATCCCAATAAGAAGCTTCTCAGACACAGACCAAAAAAAATAAACTTATAAAATATATGTAATAGGATATGGTGTTGGATGAATTTTATTTAATAAAAAAATTTTTTTTATATTTATATTTATTTTTATTATTTAGATAAAAAAAAAAATAATAATAATACATTTATAGGTTAAAATAAAAAAAATAAAAATATTGAAAGTTAGTATATAAGTGGTATTAATGAAATAACAGTTTTTTCAGTAAGAATGATAAATTAAAATGAATTAAGAAACTTTTTTATATTACATCTCTAAATCTTGTAATATCATGTTCGACAATGAATTAAAATGAAATTGTAATAACTCGTACATAAATGAACAATCTTCACTCTGTATATTACTGTAGCTGAAATCATAATTTTGAATATATTGATTTGTAAATTCGTTTCGTCGACAAGATGATGGTAACCCATTTACGTCAGACTTTATTAACGCATAAGCTGTATCAAACGTTTTTTGGTATGATTCCAATTTTTTCTGTTTTTCGACAATATACAAGTCAATACAATGTTGTAATTGTATCAAACGATGAAGATCAATATGAGATAATGTTATGTAATTATCATTAGAATATAAAACTATAGTTGATTGGTTTACATTAACAGAGTAGAAAAAATTATCAGCTATCTTAACACGTTTACAACGAGTATGCAAATTTTCGATAATTGTATTAAAATTGTTTTCACACATTAATTTATACCACTGATCGAGATCTAACGTTACAACTTTTTTAGTTAATTTACATTCTAATAATATAATAATTGAAATTTGCTTATTAACTAGAAGTCCAACCGTAACACTTTTCTTACTAAAAGGACGAATATCGAACACAGATTTTGATACAACGATTGATGGATTCATATTGATAAAATAAAAAAAAATAAATAAATAAAAAACAGTAAAAAGTTTTTTTTTCTAGAAATATGAATATGATCACTAGACAGCTTAGCTCAAACTAACAAGTTTTCTTTATCCATACATGTTATATACTAAACAAATGAAAGGTTAAAAAGAAAAAAAAGAAAAAAAAAATGTGAACGTATAGTGTCTAGTTGGATAAACAGTAAAGAGTTATTATACTTACCTACCTAATTCGATAAAACCTGAAACATTTTTTAAAAATCATTAACATATTAAATTTAAATTAGACGCGTTATCCCACTAGGCTATACGTTCACGAGGTATTAAATAAGTTATTAACACATTTAAATTTATTAAATTCAGATTTTTTTTTTTGTTTTATTGAAATATAAAAAGTTAAAAAAAATTATTTATTTAATGTACTAAACAACAGTATCATATGACCTAGATCCACAATCACAATCACAAATATCGATAATCTTACCATATTTTTTTACTACATTTTCAACAAACTGATTTCCTTTTGATAATAATACATAAACACATTTTGGATTCCATCTTGAGTGTTCAATCCATGGATTATCTTCTTTTTCCCAATGATGCAATATAAGACCGCAGCAAAAACATTCAACAATATCTTTTTTCCCTGAATATATAAAACCGCTTTCAGCTAATGAATATTTATCTTGAGGTGAAGTCAACGGAAATGAATTGAATGTTTTCAATCTTGATATAAATGTAGTAAATCCTGGATATGTAGGATATGCATTGTTTCGTACTAACGAAACAAGTGAACAAAAACTGTTGTTAATTTGTTGAAAATTCATTTTTTATAAAAAAATAAAAAAAATAAACTGAATTAAACTTGATAAAAAAATAACAGAACCTGATTGAATGATGGTTGAATAATAACTGAACTGTCTGAAGTGGAATGAATTAAATAAAATGACTTTTATCTATAATTTATTAAAATGAAATTACAGTGTAACCTGAATGTTTAACTTACAAGGGAAATAAATAGTGTATACACTGTTTAAACTTTATGTGTTACAGGGAAACTATGTCTTAAATTTAAGTCAAAAGTGTGCAGAATATACATTATGGTTTTGATAATCAGTGTTTTTTTTACTGGTACAGCGGAGAAAAAAAAAGTTTGAGGGGAAAAATCCCCCTTAAAATTTTACAATCTCCGTAGTCAAAAGTGCGCAGAACATACATTATGGTTTTTGAAAATCAGTGTATTTTACTGGTACAGCGGAGAAAAAAAAGTTTGAGGAGGAAAATCCACCTAAAAATTTTACAATCTACGCAGTCTGGTAGAGCGGAGAAAAAAAAAGTTTGAGGGGAAAAATCCCCCTTAAAATTTTGCAATCTCCGCAGTCAAAAGTGCGCAGAACATACAAATGTATACTACTACCCTTAAATAAGTTAAGTGGCCCATGGTTGTTCTGGTTGTTCAGTTGAATCTTAATGGATTGTAATTAACTAATTTTTTATGCAATGCATCGATATTAAGAAGATGTCACGTGTTTTAGAATAAAAAAAAATTAACTTGTTTTACTCAAAAAGTTGTAATGAGTTAATCAATTTAATTATTCAATGCAATAATACCGGATAAGAATTAAATTGTCTATCATTCATATTTCATATGTGTTATTTTGTTTTCATTAGGTATTATTTATTGAAAAACATCAAAAATTTTAGTTTGGTTTTCAGATAAAAAGAAATTCTTATACCGAAATAGGTATCGCGGTTTTTTTTTAATCAGTAATTTAAATTATTTACAGTATAATTTATGAATAATAGTAAATTCAACATACAATAATTTATTATTGTTTTTTTAGAGCATATTAGTGAATTCATATTTACCTAATAGGTATTTAGGGCATATGGCATACAATTATAGTAATAACTGCAGCCGTCACCGAATAAATAACCGTGTATGGTCACATATGGTGCTATGTGCTCTGATATCCTATACCTATAATAAATATAAAACGTGATTTGGATACTTCAGTCGTAGGAGTTAACGATCAAATACCCAACTACCTACAAGTAGAGATAAATAATATAATTATATGTGTGCAGCCGTGCAGGGAACCAATTAGACCTAGAAGTGAAGGGGTAGAATTTACACATCGTGTCCTGGGAAAAACTCGGTGGCGCCACACAAAAATATAAAAAATGAATTTAAGCAGCGAGGGGTTGTGAGTATATAATCAATGGCAGCGGCAGAATAGCTCTTCTCGGATATGCTAACAGTGGCGTATTTAAGGTTTTTTCGCCTATAGGCACTTCCCAATTCGCCGCCTCCCCCCATCCTTTCTAAAAATTACTTATAAAACATATTTAAATACACAATTTGTTATATTATAATATTAGAACCTAATCTAATAAAAGAAACATTTCTAATGAAAATTAAATTAGTTACACGTAATATCTTTTTTTGCAATTTACAAATTAATTATATTTAAAACTTTAAATTTTTTTTTCAACCTAACCAGCTAACCTACTGGTTCGTACTGTGTTTCGTATGTGTGCAATATAGTAGGTTCATGTAGATAGCTACTTAATTTTAAGTGAACGAAAAATGAGTTAAATTTGATTTCATCAAATGAAAAATACTTTTTGTAATTTTGTAAAAAAAAAAATCGTTAAAATTTGCCGCCTTCCAATGTCACCGCTCTAGGCCCGGGCCTATAAGGCCTGTGCCTAAATACGCCACTGTATGCTAAGCGCACGAAAAGTGTAGAGGGGGCGAGGGTAGCTCGTCGTTCAGATCACAGTATCATCGCTCATTTATATTTTAAAATACGTAATACCTAGACGTGCTAGACGTATAATTAACACATATGGTGTGGGAGTGCGATGACGCACGTGAGACTGAACAACAGCGACCTGTCGATGGTGCGGTAGGACACTGAACATACAAAATAAGGGGCCCAGATAGACATTTTCCAGACGTGATTCTCCAGAGTTAGAGCGAGCACTTTCACGCCAGTCTGCAGTATAATAAATCGTGTCCTAGGGACTTGGAATAATTTTCAATAAAATAAACACTTTGAAATTATAGGTAGTTGTCAAATTTATTTCAACTTCTCATTCCAATTCAACAACGCAAACGGTTACTCACACGTGGGCTGCTACAATGGATATACATTTTGAGATGCTTGAGAGGTATAAAATAATTCAAGAGTCAAATCAAATCAAAGTGATTAATTAATTGAAAATATTTCAGTCTACAAAAATGCAATTCGCCTGACATTGATTGGCGTGAAGGTGCTCGCTTTAACTGCACTTTAAATCACGTCTAAAAAAGACCTTTATCGAACTCTCCTATACAGGGTGATTTTTTTATCATTGAACACTCATTATTTCAAAAAGTATTCATGTTTTTGAAAATATTTTTTTACATAGTTTCTAATTGTTAAAAAAAACAACGTTTTTATAAAAAAATTATATTAGACAAGCGGAGTAATGGACAAACATTTTGCGGGGTAACCCCGTACCACTCCACTCCGCGCAGCTAAACTTTAAATACGTATAACTCATAAACTACTCACCCTAAATTCGATTTTTATGTATCGAATTACTCAGAAAATTATTCTGCTTTGGAATATGAAATTAAAAATCTTTGTTGTCATTCAAAAAAGTAAAAAACGTAAAAAATTATAAGGATAAAAAATATTTAAAAAAATATTTTTTTTTTATAAAAACGTTGTTTTTTAACAATTAGAAACTATGTAAAAAAATATTTTCAAAAATATAAATACTTTTTGAAATAATGAGTGTTCAACGATAAAAAAAGTCACCCTGTATAGGTCGTCCTTTTCCCACTCTTTTGGTTAACTGATGATAGGAAGCAGATTATTCAAAACTAGGGTTCAGGCCACCCCCAAATTGACCTTAATTTTGTTTTTTAAAACATTTATTATATTACACAGTCACGATTAAGCATAATTTTATTCATCGATTTAAAAGTAAATTTTATAATAATATAATATAATATAATAATAATAATAATAATATAATGTTAAAAAATTAAAACCACTAAATCGTCTAAATCCTAGGCGGCTAGACACCACCGTTGACCGATGCTGACCGTCGGGTTTCCGCGATTCGTGTGTAGTGTGTACGTACTATTCGTTCTAAAATAATATCTTCAAAATTTAGTTCTTACATAATTTTATGATATTCAAAAATTCACGAGTACAAACGATTTCGCACTGCTCACCGACTGCCTGGTCAACACCACCGTCATCGGTACGAGGAAATCAGTTCTGCTTCCAAGTGGTCTCCAGCGACGCGTCGCGGTTTGTCAGCATGTGCGCTCTTTTTATTTATTTAAATCATTTAGAGTCGGTGAGCAAGTCTTATTGACTGTCACTTCCGTCGTGTGTATATACGCATAGTAAGTGTTGTCATTGTCACCGTCGTGCCGCAATTATATTTTCACTATTGTAACGAACTTACGAACTTTAATATATTGAACCAAGTCGAATGGATGATGGTTTAAATTAATTACAACAGTCGTGGTAAAATTTATATATTATTTAAAATTCAAAATGATCGTTTAATTTAAAGTAACTTATTTTATATAATAATAACATATCAGCGAGATGTGAGTGCGAGAGGTGTGGCTGGTAGTACCGTGAGGCTGCGTCTGACTCGTTCCAGTCGTAGTGTGGAATAGCTCTGCCAAATCATAGTGCGTTATTCCTTCTTATATAGTGGTCTAGGATGATCCTGCAGCAAAAGGATGTTGCGCACGCCATCATGTGCGATATGAGTGCACACGTGACGAACGCCCTTCCACGGACTTCTCACAGATAACAGCTCCACTTTTATAAATATTATAATAGTTTAAGTCGCAGTTTCCTTTGGTACTAGTTGACATATTTATAAAAAATATGGTTTGAACACAATAATAACATGATTCTTGGCTCTTATGTTTGAATTTCCAAATATATACGTAGGCCTCCTCGAGCCAGCATGCTTAATGAAGTGTACATTACTGTATGTCACTATATGTATATTATATACTTACAACATACATTATACATATATATATATATATATATAAACATAATAGTAAATACCTACTCACAGCTGGCTTCATTATTTTCTATGAGTAGTAGTTCTATGAGGTACCTATAACACATTTTAAAATATTATAACATTGGTATAACCTTCCGACGCTGTTATCGCCGTTTTTACGTACGACCCACAATCATCAGACACATTAATTTTTAATACTTTAATTACAATCTAATATAATGTAATATTCAGATTATCTGATAGGTAGTATATGCGGGACGGTACAGACTTTCTCTTATACTATTAGCTACAGATTACCGCAGACACCGTTAATCAATCGAATACAACAATTGAACTATCACGTACTTATCATTATTTCGTTAACCTCATTTCATTTTTTTTATATTGTTTATTGGTGTGTTAACACGGTATAAATAACTTTAAAGGAACTCGATGACGAATTAAATTAATTTTTGCGTCTGTTTGAATTAATTTACTGTGTATCACTGTATATATAATATATATATACATACATAATACATATATATATAGCTACTTACATCTAACATGTAACAACACACATTTTAGACGACACCAAAAATGTATGGGAATATTGTGTGCAATATAATAAGAAAATGCTTAGTAATGCATTATACAAAATAAATTTTAATATTAAGTCATATTAATGTTATCATTGTCACATAGCCATCATAATCCCTAAAGTGCATATATTTATGAATAGCTATTGCCGGGGGGGGGGGGGAAATGCTCGCGTCCGCAAATCTGGCTTATAAAAAATAATATACAAAGAGCAGTATAATATTACGATAAAATAATATTATAATATATGACTTGAAAATGCAGATTGACAAAAATTATAATATTCTATTATGCTGTTGACGCCGCTTCAATTCGTGGAATTTAATACACGAAACCGGAACCTAAAAAATATACAAGAATTTTAGATTGCGCTAAAATTTAAATTAATCGAATGTATAAAAATTACGCCGTTGTGTTATTGTCTCAGTGGTTTAGCCGGTTTAAGAACGGCAGCATAGGGGGTTCCATAATACCATTAATTATAATATCAAAGCCGAAATACGTCAAAAACAGATAATTTCTAGCGCCAATATAGTAGAGACGCATATAGTAAGCCGGCGGCGCAACTTAGGTACAAACATACATTTACATACACGAGTAAAATATTATTAATTAAAACACTAGGAATTATAATTAACATGCCAAAAGCCGAAGAGCGTTGTGCAATAACACATTTTCGCCTCCTTTTTGATTCACCACCTACATGTTATAACCTCCCTATCGCGTATTTGCCAGTCGATATTCCGTATAAATACGGAACCCGGATATTATGCTGTTTGATCATCCTAATCGTCGCGGACTTAGTCGAGTCGTTGGGTGGCGCATTAACATTGCCCTTAGGCTTTTTACGCGTATCATTGTAATTCCTAGTATTTTGACTAGAATAAGGTTTTACTAAGTGGATTGTAATGTCGTTTACACCGATTTTGCATAAATAAATTCGCACGTTATTGCTGTACGGTGGCAACGCTTGTTGCGTACCGAAGATGTAAATGCATATGTATATAATATATGTCGTATAGCGACGGCGTCAGTTTACTACACGTGCCTTCACGTCAATACGTTTTTTGTATTTGTATTTTATGGTTTAAAAATAAAATATGTTATTCGCACTTGAGCATTTTTTATTTCATCTGTCATTGAAGATCGACGAGAGGCGTCTGTATGACATATTAAAATATTTTAATTCAGTCGGCCAATAATGCTCTCGTAGTTTCGTATGTGAATGTTGTTTCGTATTCGCGAATAGATATTCCAATTGTTTAACAAATACAATATCTGGTATGTATGGAAAATTGACATTTTGTATAATTATGACGTAAACATAAATAATATACTGTAAAAATAAGTTAAATACCTAATAATTAGCAAGTTTATAATTAATATTGTAGCGGGTATAAGCAGTCGTCGACTGATGTTAAAGTAAGTTGAAATGAAATAAGTAAAAGATGAAAATATTTTCCAAGTGTATTTTTAATGTAAAATGTTTCTAAGTGTTTTTAAACTGAAAAATAAAAAGTCACATAGTGAATGAAAATAATAATATTAGAAATTATGATTCATACAAAAAATCCAATTAGATTTTAATACATATTTATGTGTTTGAAAATATTAGGTAAATAATAATATGTAGCTATTATAATTACTTGGTCTTATTTTTAATTATCTGAACACTTAGTTATTTTTTCGATTTAAAAAACACTTTAAAATATTTTTAATTTTTAAAACACTGAAATATTTTGTCAACTTTATCTACTACCTCATCTTACTTCAACATAAATATAATATGGTTGTTCACACGTGGCCTACCACATAATTATAGTTTCATCATATTGTACAGATAATTGTGTAATGATATATATATATATATATATCTTTAAAATTATATTTAATTGTACATATACGTTAGTCAATAATTAAACTTAAAATAAGAAATCAAATCCTATACATTATAATAATTGTAATGATTTACATATTATATTATAATATATTATCTTTAAAATTATATTTAATTGTATATAATTATTAGACGGCATTTGAACTTAAAATAAAAAATAAAAATTCAAATTATATATCCATTATAATAATTGTAATGATTTACATATTATATTATAATATATTATCTTTAAAATTATATTTAATTGTATATAATTATTAGACGACATTTAAACTTAAAATAAGAAATCAAATTATACACATTATAATAGATTATTATAATTTACATTTAAATTAATTTATTTAATAAAATAATAACTATAATTAACTTTTATAATTATGACAATAAATAATATAATAATACTTAATAGAATAATTAAAATACTTAATATCATTTGATCACATCCAGTAATGATAATGTCACACATACTACCGTGCTATAAGCGAAAACAGGATAACAGGATTTTCTACTTAATTTTTCGTAAAAATGATATTTTTATTTCTAAAGGTAAAATTAGTGGTTTTACACTGATTTTTAATGTAAAAATAGCGTATTTTTATTAATCCCATCTTATGATAAAATATTTTAAATAAAAAAATGTGAGGTAAGTCCAATAAATTTGAGATTTTGTAAGCGAAAACACGGTAAATCCAAATACCTACTAAGCAAAAACTCGGTATATCACATGAAAAATAATGGAGTTACCGTGATTTGGCTTACGCTGAAAAAAAAGGGGTACTGACTTATCATAAACTTTAATCACATTATATAAATTAAAAATAATGATTATTTGATGTATTATTTTGTAATTTACTAAACTGATATTATTAAGAATATTAATATGTCTCGTGGTCATCACTGTATAGGTACTTCCTTATAATTTATAATTTTATGATAAGTCCATTTTCTCCTTAAAAAAAACCCAAAAAAGTTAAAATAAAAAGTGCTTAACTAATGCTAGATGTAAAATCAGATAAATCAGCACAAATTTTTGATCAATTTTTGTATAAATTCTATTTTTAGGCTTGATTTACTGTTAAAAACGTTTTTTGCTGTTTCTCAACAATCGTGTTAATTGGAGTTATCCTATTTCCGGTTAGCGCGACAACATAAAACATCTATAGACTATACCCCACGCAAAATACAAAAACGCCCTCAGTCGCTCACACTTGTAGTGATCGCTGTGCAAGACACTGCGGTCTGCGACCGTTACCGCATAATTATTTAAACGACGTAGCACGTTCCTGGTTGAGCTTGAGTTGGTTGTGACAAAGGTAGGTAATGTGAATTAAAACCTTTGATGTTTTAATTAGAAACTGAACCGTCAATTTATTACGTAAATCAATAAAATATAAATTTAAATAGCTTACGGCTATCCTATAGTTAATACTTACTAAACTGGGAGTGACTATTATGTATACTCGCGGCGATATGTCTGTGTTAAAATACACGACGATCAATAGTTTTACAATTTGGGATAATATAGTCAGTCTAAAACTGTGATTACCTCCAGTACCTCCTGATCAATACTAGGTCTTCTACTCATATTTATATGAGTCTTTTCAATGAAATAATATTATCAAGTATTATTAACAAATAATCACGCGTGATTTAAGGTAGCGTGATCTCGTTAGTAGTCTACCTGTTTATGGAAATCCTACATGTTGTTCACGCCGAGCACAGTAAAAACTTCTATATGGCGAAAATAACATGTTTTTCTAGCCTTTGCACTTTTATTTAAAACGCGATAGTAAAAAGTAGATTGTATTTAACTTATTTTTACATTAAATATTAATATAACACAATATAGGCTATATTGGGTTCACTATATGTTGTTGCGTGCCAGTATCAGATTTAAATCCAGGTGGTTATTTTGAACGAAATATGTCTTTATTGCATATAAATTAAATACATGTAACAAACAAAATAAGTGGCTGAGTGTCGTGTAAGTGCTCAGTTGTTGATAGCTTTGGTACATCTGCCGTTGCTGGTCTTCGGGCTCCCTTATATATTGTGGTGCGTCTCTTGTTTACGTCGAGTTGTCGCCTTCTGGGTGAAACCAGGTGTCCTTGTAGTTGTTGTTGTTGCAAATTCGGACACGAATTTGAGAATGTGCAATAACATCTCAAATGCATCATTAGTGCACTATAATTATTGGTGCGCTTACTATCCCAACACGTGTCATGGTCATAGTAGCATCCGCATTACCCTCGACACGAGGCATGGTCATACTAACTTAGCCTTGATATCTCATAGATATCTTATAGATATCTCATAGCCCATAACAATGTATATACTATAGTATCAATTAATATGTAATTTTTACTTTTTGTATTTAACTGTAGAGATTGGATATTTTCTATTATCATGTGTACTTCATGTAAAAATCCTTGTATTTAACAAATTTACGTATTGTATTGTTGACTGTTGCTTAATGTAGAAAATAGCATATATAAAAAAATATATTATAGTTGCATTGTATGATAAATTATAAAACTTCAAAACTAATAAGAAATTATAATTTATTTTAACATAAATACATATTTTATGAGCTAGCTACAAGACTTTTTAAACTATAACTATTTAAGAACATATTATATAGGATTCAACGTCTGTCAGTGCAACGGAAAAATATCAAATATTTTTTTTTATTTTAGGGTTTTTTCTTATAGTATCAAATCTAAGTGTTGTTGAAAAATTGCAAGAATCGCATATGAAAGGAAGAAAGGAATTGACCATTGTTGTTCAACATGAGTGCAGTATATATTTTTGAATCGTATCTTGATTCAGTGATGTCTATTTTACCATAAATAAATTTTAAAATTGGAAGTGCTGAAGTGAGTATAGAATAAAATGCAATGTAATAAAATAATTAGGAAGTTAAAGCACTAATTTATTATGCAATATATTATGCTTTTATTTCAAAAAACACCCATGAGGTTCTCTCTTAAATATTGTTTTCTATCATTTCTTAATAGGTATTTTTATTCCCAAACCACTTTTTTATGCCGTTTTGTTTGTTTTCCACAGACAAGTTTTACGGCTGAAAATGACCAGTGTGGCGTCTTCTTAATCCAGATTATTCTTCTACTATACCTACTTAATAAATACGACTTCAAGTTTAATGTATTATTTCATATTATGTACAATGTTGTATATTATATTATCTGAACAATAGAAGTGTCTTATGATGAAATAATTATTGTCACATTTTAAAATAAAAAATAAAAAAAAAATGTAAAATTCCCAAATTTCCAACAAATTAACTCTATAATGAACTGAGAGAACAAGGCAACGCATAATAAATAAGCCAAGTCGGTGTAATAAAAATATCGTATTTTTTTACTTTACTACTATTGCTATTTATACTGCAATTTTTAGATTTGAGTAAGAAAACGTACCATCAATTTATATCGTCACTGCAGATCGATCTCACGACACTTGTGAAGTTGTATCGTGAGTTTTTATGC
Source organism: Aphis glycines (assembly GCA_009761285.1). NCBI lineage: Eukaryota > Metazoa > Arthropoda > Insecta > Hemiptera > Aphididae > Aphis > Aphis glycines. Next base: position 4,261,583 of record VYZN01000002.1, on the reverse strand, counting down.
TATAGCGCAGTACAGATTTAATCTGCAAGTCTTGAGTGACTTAAGTCTTACCGCAACGTAATACTATGTACACTGTACAGCAATATTATAATACACTCGGAATTTTTGTATATACTCGCTGAGTTCATACCACTTATGTGATACATAACTACAATATAATGTGCTATGTTTTACTTCCTATAATCGTTCGCGACCATTAAACTCTACCTTTTATCGGCGCCGATCATTATACTAATATACTATACTTTTTGATAATTCGTACTTATTGGTCGGCTGCTGCCTGGTATATTCCGATATACCTGATCAACCCTTAAATTTGTCGTCTAGACTTACGTATTACCGTATTACGTATTAGGACGAAGTAAACATATATTATACATTATATAATCCGACGGTGACGTAATTGAAGGGTAAATGAAGTATATCGTGAAGAATTTCATTTGAGCTTATAACTGTATCTATAGTAATAAGGTTGTCGATTTATCATTAAGTTAAATTAAAAATTTGTATTACTTTAAAAAAAAAATTTGATTATCATGAGCCCTTTGTGTCGAGAGTTACATTTAAAAATTACTATCTGTAATAACACAAAAATAAAAGAAAAGAAATAAAACAAAAATATAAATTATTAATTAATAAAGTAAATTAAATTTTAAATTAATAAGAAAGTTTAAGTACGTTTATTAAATTTAATGTGAGGCAAACACAAGGGACATGAGCCTTGAATGAATGCATGAATCTGTGGAACTCTTCCCTACACTTATATGTGCTGGAGAATATAGTCTTAGATATGAGTATTAAATTATTTTAAGTTTTGCTATTACCTTCCTTTTGATCGTCAGAGGGCTCTTGAGGTCATGATTCGAGAATATGACCAAGTACGCCGTGGTAATAAAATATTGATAAATTAATTATAAAAATTAATATAGATACTATGATCCTCTTGCACCTTACCTTATTCACAGTTGTGTTAAATTTGTGCAGTTGTTTTAATAAGGTTAAAAAGTTTTAAACACTCGAATCCAAATATTAGGTAGTATAATTTTATTGAAGTTTAACATTATTGTATAATTTAATGAAATAATATTGTGATTTTTGCTTAATTTCTACTTTTACATAAATAGTGAATACATGATATTATAACTTATTAGCTATATAGTTAGTGATATTACTTATAATAAAATAATTGTAAGTAGCCTAATTCTTTTTATATCTATATATTATGTAATTACTTTCTATATACCTATGATTGATTTTGTGTCTATATGGATTTGCCTAATTTGAGTTTTTTTTGTTTTGTATTTTATTAGTTTATATTTATAGTTTATTTTAGTATTATTTATAATATATTTATGGATAAATAGTTGTAATTTATGTAGTAGTCAAAATCCTGTTCGCCACAGCTACCTCCTCCACTTTGAAGATCGCCCAACCTTAAATTGAACTCAATACAATATCGTGATAGAAATTTTGCTTAGAGGCACATCCACCTATTGGCGGCGACAAAGTACCCAACGCCGTTATTTTAAATCGTTCGTCCAGTGATCCTAATGGAAGACAAGGTTCTTGAATTTTTCTTAAAACAACTTATAGATGTGGAATCTGGGTTTTTGGTCTTTCCTGTGGTTTTTCATGTGAAAAACGTCTCAGGTTCATCGTGATGGAAATCACCTGTATAATGGGGAAGGTGACTGCAAACAACAATAACAGACTTGTAACAGACGCCATTATATTGTTGGTTTGACTCGAAGATGAAGTAATGTGAATCATAACTAAAGTAATTAGAAAAAGTCAAAAATACAATTAAAAACTACAGCATTCGCAACGAGCGGGCGCGGTGCGTAAGTGAAAAGTGTGTACGTCGAAGAAAATTACTGTTCGAAAATCAGGAAGTACAAAACGTTAAAAATCCAAGTGAAAAACAAATTGCGATTAATTTAAGTTAAGAATAATTAAGTTGGTATAAGTTATATAATATATGTTTATACAATTAGAATAATAATAAATACACCTAACCTAAGCTAAGTTAATACAAGTTAAGTCATAACTTTTTGCGCATCAATACATCATACCTATATATTTAAAAAAATTATAATTTAATTCAATAATAATTAGGTTAGTATAGATTATACAATAGATGTTTATACAATTAGAGTAAAAATAAAAACACTTAACCTAAGTTAAGCTAATATATCTTTTATTTAAATAATTTTTCCATTCATTTTTTACCTCAATAGGCACCGATTTATCCCAATCACACTGCAATTGCCACAACTTTTGCATTAATATTTTTGCGCGTATTACTATTGGACCAACGAGACCTAGTGGGTCAAACAACGAAGCGATTTGTGATAATATATTTCTTTTTGTAATTGGTAGATCGTTTAACTTTATGGCTTCAATTTTGTATTTAAAAACGTCGCGTTCTGGACACCATAATAAAACTAAAATTTTTGTCATTTTATTTTCAAGTTCCATTATGGTCATTGATTTATTTCCTATATCTGGCATATCGTTAAGTAGTTCGGTACTATTTGACATCCATTTTCTTAACGGAAACCCACCACGTAGCATAACTTCCATTAGGGAATTACGTAATTTTAACGCGTTATCTTTAGTGTCCGAACCGCCCAAATAATCGTCCATGTAAAAATCAGATTTAATGGCGTCACACGTATCGGGAAATATGTGATATTCTTCTTCCGCTAATTTAAATAAGAATCCGATCGCCAAAAATGATGCTGGAACTGTACCGTATGTTACCGTATTCAGTTTGTAAGTACGTAATGGTTCTGAGGGATCTTCGCGCCGAATAATTTTTTGATAATTACGATGTTGTGGGTCCACCCATATTTGGCGATACATTTTAGATACATCGGCGGACAATGCGAATTTATGTTTTCTAAAACGAGCTAATATAGTTATCAATTCCTCCTGTATAGTAGGACCTTTCAATAATACATCATTTAAACTAAGTCCTGTATCGGTTTTGCATGATCCATCAAATACCACGCGAAGCTTAGTCGTAGTACTATTTGTATTTATTACGGCGTGATGCGGTAGAAAATAGTCACTTTCGATATTTTTATTATTTTCATTATCAACTTGCATATGGTTTAATTCAATATATTCTTTTATAAATTTAATGTATTCGAGTTTTAATGTTGTATTAAATTTAAATCGTTTTTCTAGAGAAAAAAACGTTGTAGAGCTGTAGAATAAGAATTACCTATTTTTTGTACTTCATTTTTAATCAAATAATAAAAGTCTAATTGAGTATGGGCGATAAAAAAAAAATAATAAAATTACAACAATAGATTTTAGGAAGGAATTGATTTGTAATAATGGACGCGACTTACCACAATTTTCTGTTTTTCGAGTTGCATTTGCTCCAATGGTATGTCCAATATTTTCCTTTTTTGTTTTTTGATGACTTTACCAATTTTCCATTACACGACTGGATTAATGGTATGTTATATTTTTACGCACGCACTTATTTTATATACGTTTTAAATTAATTAATAATTTATAAGCGCGAATTTTAAATTTTGACTGCCACTCACGAATATCACCGATTCCTTATATCCGGTTCGAAGGACCAATGTTAACTTCTTAAACTCAATTAGTGGACTGTATAGGTTTTAATTGATTTAACTATAGAATATTACGGTATTATTTTATATTTGTGTGGCGATGGACAGTCGAGCGCGTACTGACAATAGTTTAGATTAGATGTATAATGATAAATAATATAATACCTTTTGCAAGAGATAACATGCGACAAAATCCGTTTTACACATATTTATAACAAAACTATACGCTTCAACAGGAACAGAGAAACTCGCAAACGGATTCCTTAGATGGTTTATAAGTTATAACTAAAAATTTTCAAGTACTTTTAAGACCGATTTTGCGTACGCAATGAAATATATATGTCCCCCGATCTGCAATTTATCCATCCCCACCACTCTCATCACAAAGACACGGTCTCTCAGATGCTGGTGAATATAATAATAATGTATAATATTATAATGCTACTGATGCTAGCTAGATTATTATTACTAATATATAGGTACACTCTAATATAGTATTATAGTACTATACTAATGTTAAATACTTAGTCAACATATTGTTTATACATTATTAATTATGAAAAATATTATAGTGGTTACTTATTTGTATTTATTGAAGTATACTTCTACGTCTGCCAAATAGTTAAACAATATGTTGACTAAATATTTAACATTATAACATTCATGGGCGCCCGCAGGGGGGAGGGGCCATGCCCCCTCTTTGGTTGCCAATGTTTGTATACCTATTATAGTATTTTACCTAACCTAACCTAGCATTTTGTATATATATGTATAACATACACCTTGCCCCTCCCGGTGAAAATTTCTGCGGGCGCCTTTGATAACATTATACTAAATTTATTTTTTTTACACGGAGTTATAACGAAGTTAATTTTTATTAAGAAAGTTATTTATTTATTTATTATTTTTTTTTTTTGACTATTTAAAATGTTTGCAACGTCGTAATTCATAGGAAGCCACAACATTGAGCAGTTTAGACGGGAATTACCTACTCAGCATCCAATTTGAAATTAACATAAAATTAAATATTAAATAAATATATAATAAAATTATATATATTATAATTAAATATATTTAATAGTCTCAATAGTAGTCGCAACTCACATTATACCTATAGTTTATATCTATGTTTGATAACGATAAAATAATAATAAATTTAATTTACATACCTTGGTATCTGTTTCCAAGTTGGCTTAAATATATTAATAAAGATTTTGTATCCTTATGATTTAAACATTGATTGAAAGCTTGAATATTAAATTTTATTTTTTTTAATTTCTACGTATAATAACTGGTGTAATAATACGTGAAAATAATAAATTACAAAATGTTGGCAACGTGAATGTGGTAACATCGCATAAAATATATTATGCTCAATTGTATTGCTTAAAATGTATATTATGCTCAATCGTGCTTTACTACTATTAGAATCATTGGGTGCCTGGTTTCGGCAACGCCTATGGTAATAGATAATATAATACTACATTTATATTAAAACGGTTTAGCGACGTTTAAATTCGCAACAACATATTGGTGATAAATAATAGTAGAATATTTAATGTACCTATGTATAACATGTATTACATGGTTCGTCAGTTTTCTATTTAATTTACAAAAGTTAGAACGAACACTTTCACGCCAGTCTATCACTTGTGTCTTTTTAAACATAAAATAATTTTCAATTAATTATACATTTAGACATTTTTTCAATAAAAAGAAAATCACTTAGTAATATTTTAAGAATTAAATTATTTCATACCTCATACTATATCATATCCATATACACGATTACTTATACGTGATCATACGCCGTTAAATGTATTTAAACCTACATCGGAGAACCGAGTATTCATATGGCAATGGCCACATGAAACTACATAGAACATCAAAGAAATTATTTTAATGGCAGAATGCCACTAACAATTATTGGTCATGCAGTATTTAACAATTGTATTAGTATTGTCGGTGGCACACAATAGGAAATCTTATACGCAGTATCTAGAAGGATTGGACATAGGGGGTAGTCATACAAAGAGCAGTTAAACATAGCACAACAATCGAACACGGCACTATTTATTTCCACCAAACTGGATGAATTGTGAATACCACATCGTTCGCATGTGAAAGTGCATACATACAACTGTTACAACAATAAAAAGGACCAGATTTACCTACCCTAAATTCATGTAGAGAGATTACATTAAATAAAACCCATTTAAAGATTCAATAGAAATACCGAAGTATAAATAAGCTTTTGTTGAAATTGTATTGACAGAAAAGAAAATAAAAGTATCGTTTTATTGACAAGATTAATGTTTTTCTTTATATTATTATTGAAAGGAATGAGCATTTTTAAGACTTCAAAGACTTCAAGAGACCATCTTCCGCAGTTATAATGACAGTGGCTAAATAATGGGGCTGCACTACGGTATACTTGTACTTCCTGTCTTCCTAGAGTTAGACGGTTAGAAACGGTTAGAAAAAATCTGAGAGTAAATTATATTATACATTATTTATTGTATAATACATGTCATAAATGGTTTGAAGATAAAAATTAAGGTTTAAGTACCTATATCAAGGTATACTCCTGCATGTTGTCCTGTCGGACTTTGAGACAAAATCGTATACCTAAAGCCTTTTAGATATCATTATTTATTGTAATAATAATAATTGGTAGTAAAAATCATTTATCGAGTTTTAAACTTTTAACAGTAACAACATTTTATATAATATTAAATGTTTTATAAAATAACACAAATACGGCGCGAGCTGAGGAGAGGAATTTGATTTGAGCGCAACTTTGGACTTAATTGTCGTAATCGTATTGCGGTGTGCCAGTGACTGGTACATATCTATAATTATTTTGTTAGTTAAAAAAAGTATAACCAAATTGATAGCAGCGTGTGAGACAACATGACTACTGTAGCGTGCCACGTATAAGTAACCGTAGAGATGTAGTATGAGGAGATATTGAAATAATTTAAATACCGATGAAATATTTCTAAGTGTTTTTATTGCAAAATTAAGTCCAAATAATTAAATAAACTAAACTATGAAAAATATTTTAAGTCCAGGAGACATAAATATGAAACTGGGTGACGTGAAGGTGCTCACTCTAACTCTGATAAATCACGTCTAAAATGTGCCTACTCGGGACCCCCTTCCCATCTTCCAGAGACTCCCGCGGTACCGGCAGGTCCCTGCTGTTCAGTGCACGTGCATCCGCTTTTCCCACGCCTTTGCGTCATCCACGCGACGATGTGCGTCAATCATATATCTATACATCCTGTCGGATCGTAAGCGTGCGTGCGATGATATTGGTCTCATTTATATTATACATAATATAATATTATTAGCTCCGCCAGCGTTTCCAAGAAAAGCTGTATACTTGTTACCGGTTATTATAGGCGTAAAATTATCATTAACTTGGGTGTGGTTATTACATTTTGTTTCCCATACGACTTGTAGTTCTACCCTTCATTTTTAGGCATAAAATTATCGATCCGTACTCGGTCATTACCTACTCTAATGTTTCTAACGCACCTCAGCACCTGTTCCTGAACTTAATTAAATAATATCCATTATAAATATTTGATCTCAGGATAGTTTAGGAATATCAGGATCTAAGTTTGGGTACCTATATGTACTATATTTAATATATCAAATGTTAGAGCTCGTAACACTACTTACATAAGTGTTACTTGTTAAATCCGATGAAAATTTTAAAATATGGTTTCAAGGGAAAAACGATTCAAGTATCATCTCATCGGCTTAAAATTTAAATCATTGATATATATAACAACTATTATAGATAGCTGTCTTAATAATATCTATAGTAATCAGTATTAATTTAAATTAATAAATATAGCAGAGGATGTTTTCATTTTGTTTAACAAATATTTACTAGATACAATAGGTACATGTATAAATCACGAGTAAATATTGCCTGCTTTGCAAATACAAGCTGGCTTCAATTATAAGAACATGACAGCCATCTATTGTTAGTATTATACATTTATAGTTTAAATATACGAGTACTTAAACCATATAAGCCTTATAATAAGGTAATAATTTGAAGAAAGAAAACGAAAAGTAAATATTTATTTCCTACTTAAACATTTAATAATATATGGTATCGTTATATGCTCTGATGATATCCTATATACAAATACAATTTAATACAAATACTGCGACATAGACTTTATACATTCCAATAAATAATAAAGGAATGCGAGATATAACTTGTTGCGTGCCAGTATCAGAGTTGAATCCAAATGGTTATTTTGAATGAAAGTTACAACTTAATAACGACTAATGTCTTTATTACGTATAAACGAAATACATGTAACAAATAAAATAAGTGGCTGAGTGTCATGAAAGTGCTCAGGTGTTGATAGCTTTGGTACATCTGCCGTTGCTGGTCTTCGGGCTCCCTTATATATCATGGTGCGTCTATTGTTTGCGTGAAAGTCTGGTTTAAACTAGATGTCCTTGTGTTTGTTGTTGCAAATTCGGACCCGGATTAGAATGTGCAATACTATCGTGAGTAACATCATTAATGACTATAATTATTGGTGCGGTTTATTTTCCCGACACGTGTCATGGTCATACTAACTTAGCATTAATATCTCGTAGATATCTTATAGATATCTCGTAGCCCATAACATTATACATGAATAATGAGGTAAATCTGGTATGTCTTGTACTCATACCTAACTGTACATCACAGTCGTATGTCGTAACTTATTATTTTGTGTATTATAGAATATCTTTCATACGAGTATAATTACTGATAATGCAAAGCGATAGAATAAACCGATTAACGAACTGGGCGTAATTGATATGTAATGGATTTAGGCATGTGAACGTAACTACATCCAACGCGCGGGAGTGTGATCATAGGACGTACGCGTGAACCGCGAGAACCAGATTTGTGTTCAGCAGGGAGGCTCCGGGCCTACCCTGATTTTTGACACATAAATTAATATAGGTACACAAAATATAAATTTTTTTTCAAATTTTATTTACGCCGAACACTGAATGTGAAATGTGAATACATCGTCACATCGGTATGTATTGCGTAAATAGTAGCTGGATTTCATAATATGGCTGGGTATTGATTATATTATTTTATTCGCTCTGTGACACGTCACACGAACGAGACAACACGGGTGCTAGTGGCCATACCACTTGAATACACCACCAGCTCTCGTCCGAGCACGGAAATTAACCAATCACCATTTCCGTCAACTGCACCGTCATCGGCAACAGCTACAGCTCAACAGACGCCGACCACCCACCGTGCGAGATCGATCCCAATCAACCTCCACTAGGTCCGCGTCAAATTAACCATTGACTACAAACTGTTGTAAAGTATATTTAAAAAATATATTAAATATGTCCTTAAGAAAAAAGTGACGTATACAATAATATTAATATAATTTACAAATTGTTTTTATAACCGGGCCTGTCATGAATTTTTATCTTGGACACAATTCATATTAAGCAAACACAATGATCTACATGCAATAGCCGATAGTTGACAAAAAAAAAACTCGACCAGAAGAATACGGGAAATAATACATAAACTCGAGATAGACCTTTTTTAGACGTGAATTATTGGTATATCTTTGTTATACTTGCTTGCTGTGTTTTGTGTGGTATCTTACTAAGCCTCAAAATAAATATCAGAATTAAAGCGAATACCTACTTTCACACCAGTTTATACCAAGAATTGAATTTTTTTTTTATTTACACATGATAATAGTTTCAATAAATTAAAGGCTACACACTAGTATACGTTTGACGTTGGATGGCGTACAATGACGATACTAAACCTCTCGTTGTCTGTGTGTTATGTGTGTCGTGCGTGTGGTCTGATCGATGGAAAACATATGTAACAATAGGATACAACAAGTGTAGCTGCCCATTCAACCTTTTCTTAGTAATCACATTTGACATGCCCTACAACGGTAATAAAGATAAATTATTGTTATTTTGTAAATTCGTAAATTGTATAATGCTTACCATACATGTGAACACCATGAAAATGTTAAATGTGATAAGCTAAGACGACACGTTTTGGATTACTATTTATTGATGCAAACTGAATGAATATAGATTATAACCACGAGGCACGTACTAAGGTTTAAGATGTTAGCTTCAGGATCTAAAAGAATAAATTGTGGGAACAACAATCGCCACCGGCGACGACGATTGGCGCCAGTCACCCTCGCGTGATGTTGGAATTTTCGATTATCTCCGAACCGTACGATGATCACTGATCAGTGTCGACAATGAAAACTGCCGCCGGCGACAATGATCGGCGCCAGTCGCCGTCACACAATGTCGAAATTCTTGTTTAAATCCGAACGCATTAACCTCGGATGATGATCACGGACAATGAAAACCGCCGCTGGTGAAGTTGATAGCCGCCAGCCGCCTTCGTCCAACATCGGAATTCTCATATCTCTCCGAACAATGATCGCCGAAAACGAAAATCACTGCCGGGTGTAATGATCGACGGCAGTGGCGCAGCTAGGGGGTTGCAAAAAGGTCTTTAGCACTCCCAAGTTAAAATTTAGCACCCCCTGTTTTTTATATCTAACTTTTATTATTTTATTGAAATACCACGATTGTTATGTTTTTAAATTATGGAAAATTTCCTGAAAAAATATTTAATTATTTGGTCGTAAGTCATATAATTTATTATAATTTATTCATTCTATACACGGATATTCCCATGATATTGCTAGACGATTAACGATAAGGACGATATGGTATACATTACGGAGAAACGTATTGTTTACAAGCAATTTTTAGCCAATAGGTCGCATCAAAAAGCACTATATCTCTGTGGTATTCACATATTTAGCACCCCATGTTTTAGAGGTCTAGTTGCGCCTATGATCGACGGTTAGGTTATAGGCCTATAGGTGACGTCGACTTTTCCACACTGTAGTAGTACGTTACCAAATTGTTCGATGTAGCGCTCCTATTATAGATGAGTCTATTGTAAAAATACATGTTTTTCATCGTTAATAAGTAAAATTAGTGGTTCTGATGTGTAATAACGCAAAAAAAAAAACAAAAATAAAAGGTAGTAAAGTAAAAATAAAAATGATTAAGTAATAAGAATATTTGAGTATGTCTAATAAATGTAATGTGAGACATACACAAGGGATATAAGCCTTGAATTGATGCTGGAATCTGTAGAACTGGTAAAAAAAACTCCATTACGATACGCATGAATACTGAATAATTGATGAAAAAATTTCGTACAGTATTTAAATGTACCGTCGACGTATTATAAGGTCTGAGAATCGACGGAGAGAGTTGTGAATAACTCTATCCTCAAATTTTCACAAGTATTAATTTGTATATTATTTTAATAAGCAAACTTAAATTCTACCACCCACTGCTTTCTACTCTATTCATCTTCAATACACACTCTTCAGATCCAAACGTAAAACGACTTGGCGCTGCTATAGAGTAATTTTTAAATATTTGTCGCGCGTGACTTTGGGACACAAGAGATCACTACAATATTCTATGAGATGCATTAAATTTTGGTCCACTGTTCACTATAATTATTTTTCATATTTATTGAACATTGCGTTGTATTAGCTGGTTTTATTTTAAAAGCATCTTTGGTAAAGATATATTTGAATTTATTCTGTTAATAATTTTACAACTTGGTATGCCATAGAGTGCTATTATAAGAACGATATATAACCTTATCATCGGTTATTTTTAGTTTAATGTTGCTTACTTATATTTGTCATTGATAATGTTTAATGTACATGAATTATTTTTATTCAAATAAATTATATTGTCATATTTATTCAATGATTCTATTGGTTTTTTTTTTTTGGAATCCAATTAGACAAAGTTATCGGAATAATGAAACAGAATGATTGGTTGTCTTTTTTTTGATCCGTAAATTATTCTCATTTTATTTATGTTATTGTACATGCAAGTATATTATGATAATAAATTATAATTTATAATAATTTGCTATTGACGTTAGTTAATCAGACCACCAATAATTTGGAATCATAAATGAGTTTAAAATGTCCAATTAAACAGCCACGGTCGTTGTATAATTTATTTTGTTATTGTTCAATGCGTTACACGTAGGCATATAATATAGCATATACTATACAAATGACAGTACTTGTGATATGTTTATCACCAGTGACCCCTTGATGTCTCAAAGTTACTCTACTTCGAATTTAAAAAAAAACTATTCCGTGAACGTTGCTCGATCTCACATTTGAATTCGAAGGTAAATAGAGCAAATACAGTTGTAGAGTATAATTGTTTATTGAATAAGACAAAATAATAATGTAATACAAATACATATAATAATCAATACTTGTAAAATGTGTGGATATAGTTTGTAAGAACTCTAACCGAGAAATTAGTTAAATGTAAACTTGGGATCTGGACTTATATATAAGCGGTGATGTAAGGCCGCGGCCCAACAATCTGTATCCTGTAGGCCTAAAAGTTACACTGGATGTGGACTTAGGGAAGCGGCGATGTTAGGGAGCAACCGAACGGCTCAACTAAGTCTGGTTCGGGTGATCAGACTAATTCTGATTATTGACAGCGTATCGGGTCCCGTATTTATACGGAATATCGGCTGGCAAATGCACGGTAGAGAGGTTGATAGGTAAAAGGCAGCAGAAAATGTGTTGTTGTACAACGTCCTTCGGTTTTAATAAATCCATTAAGAATGACAATATTAGTACCTATGCTAGTTATTCTAATAACTAATATGAAAAAATGTTATTTGTTCGTTATGAATGAAAACTAGTATGTTAATTGTTTTAATTAGTATGAAATATCGAATAGATAAATCCTCACGTATCTCATGGTAAACGGCGGCAAACGTATGTGTATGTTGTACAGCGATGACTACACTTTAAACATTTTCCTCTGCTGGCTTATAATATATGCAGTGGCGAATTCTCCAAGCATGAATATAAACATAATATTAGTAAAAATACAAAAATTATTTTGTCATCAATGACATATTACGTATTTAAAAAAATCATAATGTAATATTTATGACAAATTTTTTATCTATTTCTGTTGTATTTATCTGTATGTATCTTATTCGTAACATTCAAGACCCGCTGGCCGCTACACTAACAGCCGCGGTATTAACCGCTCAGGGCATGCTCATCGAGTTGCACTTCGTCAATGATTTATATATATAATTTACGTGTACGAGTGTATGAAATTTTGTTCATTTTTATTTATTTATAAATTAATTAAAATGTGTGTACTGTTTATTGATTATAAATTAAAAAGACTATACTACATTATAATAAATTAGCATGCTCATACTTTGGAGTCAGCATTCGCCACTGATATGAATATGTTAACTGTAGTCTGTAGACTGTAATTGTATATCATTTGATATTTATTCATGTATAGATTTCGTGATGTTTAACTATTGATGTCAATATTAGCCGTTTTATCATTATGTGACGTGTCCAATGATCATTCCGAATGATCAAATTTCCGCCTATGATTCATTTGATAATTATTGAAGACTATTATTATCACTGATAATTAATTTAATATTGGTATTTGAAACGTAAACCGTTTTCCGACAAAATGACCTCGCTCGTTATCACTATGACTGTTTTCCACCAAAGGTTATATTTCGATATTTTCCAAAAAAAAAAAAAATAATAATAAATTGTTTTGTAGACTTATAGTATACCAATTATCTTTTTTTAGACCCTTGATTAAATTGGATATTGCTATCTTATATTGTTTTAGTATCTATAATTATTTTATCAAATTGCTTAATAGTCATTGTATTGGGATATTTTATAGTGAAATCGTTTAGTAATAAGATAAAAAATAATTTTATTTTCAGTTAAATATATTGGTGTAGTGACCTCTTGGTGTCCCAAAGTCATACGACGACGAATATTAAAAAACTACTCCGGCAGCGCCGAGTCGTTTTATGTTAGATCTGTAGAATGTATGTATTGAAGGTGAAACAGAGTGAAACGCAGTAATAGAGTATAAGTGTGTTTATTTAAAACAGTACAAAAATTAAATACTTATAAAGAAATTTGTGGATAGAGTTATGTACAACTCTATCCGAGAAATTAGTTAAATAAAAAACTGTTACTAAGTCCTACAGCTTGGTTGATCAGACTAATTTTAATTTAACAGTGCCTCTGGATTCATATTTGTACGAAGTCTTTAATTGGAAAAATGAACGGTAGAGAAATACACGTGTAAAGGCTAGGAGATGGTTGTACTTAATTAATATGTTTGTTTCCCAGTCGTAAAAAATAATAATAACTGAAATATCGAAAGGTCCCGAGGACGGGTTGTCTACTTGTAATAAAATTATATTATACTAATTTGTAAAAATATGTTTAATTGTCTTGTTAATTTTCAGAGTTATCAATTTCTAAGAATTAATGTATTATATTATTCTAGTAAACAAATTAATTGTCGTATCACACATATATATATATATACACATACATATATTTTATATATATACCTATGTTGTGTATGCGGCGAAGCTGGTTTACTACAATGGGTATCACATCGCCAATATTTAACTTTTATCAAATATCGGATAGGTAATCGGCCGTATTCTTTTGAAGTTTCTGATATTATTTAATTATAAACGCCAAAAGAACATATAGAAAGTACAACTCAATATAAACATAATAGTAGCATATAGTGATATAGTACTATACATCAAACTTATAACTAATACATTTACACGTGTATAAATACATTATTGTTTTTACAAATAATAAAATCAAAATTAACATTTATTTAGTTAACAGAGCATTTTATATTAATTCTTTATCAATTTTAAAATCAGCCTATGTATAATGTACTATTGCATATTCTTGTGAAAAGTTCTAAAATATTAACTATTTAATATTAAATTATATATTAATTCATTAATGTGATTTTTAATGTATAACTTTGTTGTTATATTGTTATTTGAAATCATATTTTATTTTTCTAATATATGTATATGCGTCGACATATTATTCATATATTAGAAAAATAAAATAATATATATATATATATATATCTACTATATATCCGTAGGTATATAGTCAAAGAATTTAATTTTTATGCAATTAAATTATATTGTAATGATATGCTCACTATCACATAATATCATGATTGTAAATTTTTTATTTTTATTTAACAAAATATATAACGGTCGAGTTGTCGCACGCACATAATAAACCCCAATAAACATCTTAAATAACTGATGAAAGGAACGATTTATATTATTTGGTCACGTAGGATATTATACATAATTGTGACAGTGTAGCGCAACATGTGTGATCTATTTCGTGTGCCGCCAGGGATAATGGATGGTCCAGTAAGGGTCCGTGTCGCCGGTGATAAAGGCAATTTCTTGGTAACACTGAGTCCTTTGATGGGACCGCCTGCGACTCTGGCTGGCTTGACCAAATCGTCTTCTCTCATTAGTGCATGAGCATTGAGCACCTTTCATAGCGATAAGTGCATGAGCACCCTCCAAAGAGTTCAGTGCACGAACACCTCTCAACCAGACAAGTGCAGGAGCACATCATACATACCCAAGACATACTCAAAAGATCCTGCGAACGACAACTGTGCTGTTTCCTTTTTTTTAAAACGAAATTTAATCAGTTTTCAGTCATTTCGTTTTAAGTGTTTAAAATAATTCTTTCTCTCCTTATTACGTCGACTGTGTTTTCAGACAACTACGGATAAGGTAAGGTGCATGCGCATCGATATTTATATAGTCATAATATTTTATGTAGGTATCATACTTTATTTATTAATTCATTAGAATTTAATAAATTAATAATTCGCTTAATATTTTATCAACGGTATACTTGATCGTTCTCGAATTACGACCTCGAGAACCCTCCGACGATCAGGAGGAAGGTAATTACGCAAATTTAAAATAATAACTAATAACTTATAATAACTTATAAATATATTTAAGGCATTCATTCAAGGCTTGTGTCCCTTGTGTTTGCCTTACAATTTATTTAGACCACTTAATCTGCCATACAAAAATAATACATTATAAAATTAAATAATATATTAATATTTTTATTATTTGTATTATTTTTAATCACTTTTTTCTTTCTTTTATTTTTGCGTTATTACAATATTAATATTAATATATACCTAATATCAATATATTAATTAAATAAATATAAAACGGAGATTTACATAATATTATACAATAATATATTTTTTTTAAATTTAGTGCTGCGCGTGTCTTAGTGTCACAGACCTACTTAGTTGGCATTTAATAATATTCTTATTGCTTTTTTTTTAAAACAACATTATTTGTTTTATGAATATTTAAACCACATTTTTTGTTTGTATATTTATAATTATTTGATTTTTGTTTTTCCGGCGTATAGAGAGGGATTTTTCAATAATTTGTTTAGTTTTTAAATTTAATTACTTATTTTATTATATTCGATTGTAGTTGGATTATTAATTTGATTTAATAAATTAATTTTGAATTATATATTTATATCGGTTCTAATTTCCAAGTGAGTTTGAGCTTTTTAACCTGTAAATAGCTGTGATCACATATTCTATAATTTCGTATTTTCTAACCAGTGATTATTATTATTATTTTTGCGAATCTCAATATGTTACATGCCGAAGGAAAGAATGTGAATAATTTTAACGCGATCGGTGATTATTGTTGTATAATATGTAGTTAGTAATTACGTTTATTGAAAAAAACTACCAAGTCCAAAGTAAAATAATAAGATTAGATTGTGCAGTGTTAAGTGTTGCTTCAAGTGCTATGATACCGCGTCTGTCTTAACCCTTCCAATCTGGGGACCAGCTCTCCTACGTTAAAGCTTATCCCTATTATATTATTTCAATATGTCCATATATTATGCCTTCGTTCAATTCCCACACATACATTTTTTGTAGGCGGATACTACCAACAGATATCCCTGTGAGTTAAAACACATTACTCTTAACGATCATGTAAAATATAATTGAATAAGTTAAATAATAAATTTAGTTTGTGTCACATTGTCGAATTGGTTTCATAGTTGTCGTATTTATATGTTTTCACATTATTATATATATTATATATGTATACGTAATAATTATAGCTTGCTATACATTATATTTTTACTTTATAATTTATATACCTATAACCTACACCTGTTGAGTTTTGGCTATTGCTGAATTCATTTTTTTTTAATTTCAAATTGATCTGTTCATACATTTATAATATGGATTATTATTTTGAAATAGATTATTGAACATTTTTTTTTTCAATTTCGATGAACATTTTGAATATTATTAATAATATAGCAGGTCACGTGTGAGCAACAGTAAGCGATGTTAAAAAGAGGTAATTGTATGAAATAATTTGACAAAAAAGTATCATCGACAAGTATCTGCTGATCAGTTGCACGTGCATCCGCCGCGTTCCTGCGTTATACGCCGATTACGTTCTTTTGGAATATATAGGCGTACGATTCTGTAGTTTAATGACGTCCGGATGATCACCCGCCCTAATACATATAATGTATTATATTATAAGATCCACCCTCGCATTCCAACACAACCGGTACGGCCAGAATTTTCAAGAAAATCTACTCTGGTACCGCTGTTGATTATAGTCCTATAATTTATCATTCCATATCTATTACCAATAAATCCGACGTTGTCAAGTCATTTTCACACCATATTATGTAATTTTACCTTCTACCTTGGCCCAATGTTTCTAACGCGTACTTAATCATTTAAGCACCCGGTTTGTAAATCCTACGACATAGTACCTACATGTATTATATTTAATACATCACATATGACATATCAGAGCACGTAGCAATAAACATTTTCGATTTTGATAGAATTTTTGATTTTTAAAAGATTTTTAACGATTTTTATTGATATTTAAAATCGATTTCAAGCCCTGATTTGAAGAAGTTATTTTATGAAATTATACACTTTTCTTTTTACTATTTTAGTAAATAAATATAATATACATATACCTATTATATAATATATATATTGTTAAAATTGTTAATTAAATAAATTCTATGTGTATAATATAATACTTTGTTTAAAACATTTTAAAAATAAATTAATATATTTAAGTTTTATACAAATTGTTCATTAGCAATTTTTTTTATTAAATATAAGAATCGCGTTATTGTATTATATATAACATAAATAAATAAATTATATGTCTTACCTTTTGCAGAATTCATAATTTATACCGGTCTTTATACAATTCGTCTTGATGACTTAATAGGAGTATAGATCTGAATTATTATTTTTTTTAAATAAATAATAAAGCAAAAGAAGTACCTACGTTAATATTGCATTTTTAAAAAATAAAAATAATTATTATAATTATTAATACAATTAACATAAATTGGACAAAAATACACGCAATGCTTGTGATACCTACTAATATAGAACTAGTGACTGAGTACAGTTGACATGTTGTATGGGTACATCGAATCTGATCGCAGTAATCTAAGGTGCTGCCTTTGGTTATAGCTTAAGTTATTATCAAAATCGTAAATTGCGATGTGACTCAACCGTATATATAACTATATGTGTTGTACATGAGATTTATTAATTATTATTATTATGTAAGTCTCTTAAATTAATGGTTATTATAATAATTGGTTTGTTTAATACGTCGCAATATGTATATTATTTCATTATTCTGTATACATGTTATTACTGTTTTGTATAACTTAATCAATTTAATAATATGTATATATATAATTTTATATATTATATGTCATTCAGTTGCAAAAGTTGTATTCATTAAACAATATAAAAAATATACTGCATGTGCAACGTGCTCTGATACTTCACACTAAATATAATACATAAACTCCATACCATAAATAGGTACATTTCAGACGTGATCCATCAGAGTTAGAGCGAGCACCTTCACGTCACCCAGTTCAATAATTTTACTATTTGGACGTTATCTATGTACAGTTAAATTTTCAAAATATTTTGGCTTTTTGAGCTATTTATAAACAACTGAAATTTTCGATTTTTCTAAGTGTTTTTTCTAAGTATTTTTTTTTTAAGTGTTAATAAAAAAATTTCGGGTGCCCAAAAAAACTTAAAAATTTAATACAACATATCTTATGAGTTATTCTTATTGTAGTCTAAGAAAATCAAAAATCGTTTGTCACAATTTTTTAAATACAAACATTTAAAGTTAACATTTTTACGAAATATGTCAAGATCGATAAAATTTACAAGTAATTTTGTAGTTGAAAATTCATAAAATGTTTTGTATTTATATCTAAGGTTAAAAAAAATCAACACTATAAGTTTTCCTTCTGCAAATAGCTATAGAGAAAACTCGAATAGTCATAACTCATTACAAAGTTCTTTACAAGTTAGTCTTATAGTATTGTAGTGATCTCTCACTATCGTTTATAAATGAGTGCTTGACGTCTGCAGTTGGATCAGGTTTGTTGAAAAAAAAGGATTAGGGGTTTTAAAAGTGAGACAAAGACACAATGTTAATAGAAGTGTTTATTAAAGTAAAAGTTAAAAATTATTATAAAAAAGAAAATGTATATAAATTTGAGGACAGCACGTTAAGTAGCTGCCCGAGAAAAAGAGTTAATCTAAAATTTGGACATAGACTAGTGCTATGGTAGATGTAAAACTAATTCTTATTCTAAGACGGACAGAGACCCGTATTTATATGACTCTCTGTACCCCCAGGTTGTACATGATAGAGACTAGGAGATGGACAAAAAGGTGCGTCAGTGAATGTTATTATTGTAGCTGCAAAAAATGGTTTTGTGCCCAAAAGTTAATTAACCCTGGATCGGACTTGTTGTTGTGCTATCACGCCAAGACGTGCGCATCTGTTATTTATGCGTACGGCTTGCTTGTCAAATCGAAAGGTTGTTTGTGATTGCTTTTCCCATACGCCTTAATTCTTGGAAATCGCCAGCAAAATTAATTACATATGACTAAGAGTTTAGTAATAAAGTATTTACATGCGAAGGATATGTAAATTAATTAAAATAGAGAAAATAGTGGACGACTCCGTCGACTTACTACAGTATTATAGTCTTAAAATATTCAAAAATTATAAAAATACATAGGCACAATTTTTTTTTATTAGCATTTGAAGTTTAAATATTGACAAAAATTCGTCAAAATCATGAATATTTGAAAATTATTTTGTAGTTTAAAATTTATAAAATATGTTGTATCAGTAACGAAGATTTAATACAAGATATTTTCCATAAGTTTGGATTACAATAATTATAAAAGAACTTAAATTTTGGGGGTATTCAGGTCATTAAAACATAAACCTCTTCTTTCACCATCCATTGGAAAATGTATCTTAGGTGACAAATCATCTCCGTTCAGAATCGTTTTTTTGTATACAATAATACCAATCATTTTATTAAAATTACATACATCCATTATAGTTACCTACAGCAGAGCATTATTCACTTGACTATACTCTTTTTTATTATTTTGTATTTTGTCAGTCTCCAGCGGTTTTTGCATCGATAGCTCGTTAATTTCCAAAGATTCAGAAAATCTAAGACCATATTGTGTGATGTGTGAACAATATAAACAACCCCGAGCGATATCACAAAGGGTATAGTACTATTATAGTGAGTATAAATATGTGACGGGTATCCCGCGATGTTCCAAGAAAACACATCCCCTTTTTGCTGTCCTTACACTACGGTCATATTTATTTGTGAACCGTTTTTCGACGTTCGTCTTATAATAATATTATTATTTTTTTTTTTCATATTATGAACAATGGTACACGGTTAGAATGTATTTAAATGGACACAATACACTGTAAACGAAAACTGTGTAGTTTGATCATATGTTCGATATTTTTAAGATTTAACATATTAAGTAAAACAGAATGTCTGTATCTAACTTTGAGAATGTTCTAAACTTCTAACTACGCTGCGCGGAATCATCCACAATCTCCATACATATATGTGCACAAAAATATTATAAAATTTAAAATATAATCGTAATATTATATGAATGTTTAAATAAAAATAAAAAGTGTTCTAATTTAATTCTCGTCAAATACTATTTAATATTATATGATTATTTTTTTTTAATAATGCATAATATATATATAATTAAATAACATTTTCGTATAAATTTTAATTTTGCGGATTATTCACGGAATTCGATTATCCATAGATGCCAAACCACTATACTCCGCGGATAATCGGGAGTGCACTGTATAACTATAAAAATTATATGTATTAATTATGTATACATAGCTATTATATTAAAAATATAATTTTATAATATGACTTGCTAGTAAAAAGTTTAATAAAATAACACAAAATATTGTATTAAAATCAAAAATTATAAATTTATCTGAAAGGTATACACTATACATAATATATAATTCAAACATAGAATAATTTTTTAATAAACAAATTCATAAAATACCATTCATTAACAAACATATATACATGTCATAATGTCATATACCAGTCATTAAAACAGAACATTATCATTTTTGATTTTTTTATATATTAATTTATCATAACAAAAACCCTTCGTAAACTATTCGTGTAAAAATGGCTAAGTAAAAAAAAATATTAAATCTTTAAACATTATAAAGATGCGATATCATGAATAAATTCTATAAGTATATTGAACTTAAGTAAGCTTATTTTGTTTCAATATAGAAAATAAAAATAAGTTTAATAAGTTTACTTATTAATATTTCTGATGTTTTGGAGTTTGCTAGAAGTTAATAATTGATGTATTAGAAAATTAGTTATGTCGTATAACAAATTTGTTTGTATTTTATACAGTGTAAATGGGCAACTCCTGCTTCTATATGTTATGTTCGTGCAGTTATTTTTTTTTACTTAGCTAGCGCTACGACCATTAATTGGAGCATACGAATTGCATGCCACCTCATTGAGGGGTTTATGGAAATCGCATGCCCAGCATAATTTTATTGGTAATGAAATTACATAGCTCATTACAGTAAAATATATAAATATATATTTATATTTAATATTCACAGTGCCACCTTCTCTAATATTTTTATATTTTTCTGTAATGAGTTATACCTAGTAATCTCATAGAATATTGTAGTGACCTCTTGGTGTGCCAAAGTCACGCGACAACAAACATTGAAAAATTACTCTGGTTTTACATTTGAATTTGAGGAATGTGTTGTAGTAAATCGGCTTCGCCGCGTTTATAACATAATTTATATGTATTTACATATCTATGTACGACAATTACAATATAATAATATACTAGAATAATATAATATTTCTTAGAAGTAGCTAACTCGTCCTCGAGACATTTTAATTAGAGATGTTATAGACATTTACATATACTGGTATAATATAATATTATTTTTTAGAAGTAGATAAGACTCGTTTTAGTAGTTAACTCTTATTATTTTGGATAGGTAAACCAAGTATTACTTAAATCCTTTACGACATTTGGGACTAGTAAACACTAAACAAAAGTCAAAACCATATTTAATTTAGTATATTTTATTAAACTAAGGACAACTATCTCCTATTTACCTAGTCTCCGGATTCATATTTCTATAAAATCTTAAATCCTGGCTGACAAATGCACGGTAGAGATGCTCATAGGCAGTGGAATAAATGAAAATGTCACTGTTGAACCTTCACCAAATCAAGATGGATCTATGTAATAATTTATAATAGTTATTTTAAATAATAGGAGGTAGTTTTTTTTTAGAGATTAATAGTTTTGTTTACTATTATATGTAAATGTCATATTATATACATATGTATATAATATGTTATATGTACGCGGCGATCCAGGTTTACTGCAATGGCATTCCAATTTAAGTTTTTTTTTGGCATGCAATTTGGATGCACCGGAGAATTATAATATTATTAATAACACTAGGTATATATACTATTTAATCAAATTCATACGATAAGAAATACTCTAAAACTATATCGGCCTGCAGTATGTCTATTCCACGGCTATAGACATCCATCTATCTATAGCCATGGTATATTCTAATTATTTTTGTTACATTCATTTCTCAGATAGAATTTACTACTTAGCATAATAATATTATGTAATATTATTATAGTTAATTATCAATAAATATTTTAAGAATCAATTTCCAAATGACAATATTGTCGTTAGTATCAGATACCCATATAAATATAAAATATATTATGTCTATTATTAACTCGTTATGCCTGTAAATTTAATAATATGCTTAAATAAGTATAAACGTAATATAATTACATACATTTTCACGAGTGTGTACTGTATGAGTATTATGATAAATTATTTTATTATGGTATAACATGTAGATGCAAGTATAGATTGTACAGAATATATATATATATATATTTTTCATACCTCAATTCTCAATCATTTATTTATAACAATGTTTGTTAAAATAAAATAATTTATTATTTATAATTAGTTATTAGAATAACTTGTTATTGTCTATAGACTATAATCATAAATCAGCAATCATTAACTAGTTACTGGAAGACGAGAATTAGTATAATAGTAAATACTAAATAATAAATGGCTTTTCATTTAGTTAAGTGTGTGTATTACGGACCCTATACTAATATTATACATCATATTATGGTGTGGTGACACGTTGTATGCAAATTTATTAATACAAGCATGCAAGAACAGAATAAAGAGCGTGGAATATCTTATAATAAATTAATTAGCCAATAAAGAAGTAGCACACGTCTGCGTCTCTTTTGTAAAAATTCGGTACTCGATGTCCCTTCGATGAGAATCGACAAGAATACATAAACACATTTTAAAGCTCCTTATATAACCGAGTCGCCACTCACTGTGTATAACAATCATACAAAAGGGAGACCGAGACTGCAAGAACTAGACAGACGATTAGAGATATTCGAGATATTCAGAGGCGTCGTAACACCACTCACGGTCTCATTGATATCGGTATTTTTGAAATCAGGTCGTAAAATCGCTCGAACCTCGTTGTTATAGTCTTAAATATTGTAATTTTGCGCAAGTTACTATAATACTATTATAATAAATTTTTTAACACATACTAAAATCACAAAGTTAATCCTGCGTTAATGCATATATCGACGGAGTCGGACGTAACATAAAAAACACTAGAAAATATTTTTATAGTTAACTTAAATCATTTCAACCTACTTCAACATTAATCAACGCCCAACGGTTGCTTATGCATGGCCCGCTATACATAATCATTGAATATTTTTAATTTGGTTAGCTTATAAGTTATAATGTTGCTATTTAGACTTTATAGTATTTAGGGGCTGAAACACGAGAATATTTTAAGTTAAAAACAAGAAAATATTTAAATATTTTATACGTTCTATCAATTATTATTTAATAAATATAACTTGTGACTTATACAGTTAAATCGCGATGTTTTTTTGTAATATAATGTTACTAAATAATTAAGCATTAAAAAATAACAATGCTGAAAATAATATTCAGGCAGGTAGAATGTGGCTTAATAAATAAATACTCACCATAAAGACATTCTTATATTTATTTATGTTGATAAATTTTAATTTAGCTGATATCTATGATTCTACGTATATAAAATAATTCTTATTGATTTGATGGTTGACGACGTCATCATATTATAGGTATATATATTTTTTACTGGGCATTCACTTCATATCTAATGTTTTTGATGAAACATCATTAATTATAGTATTGTATAGTCAAGTTTGCTTAATGTGCGAGATGATTTTAATTTTAAAACATTAGTACAACAAATAATAAAATATATTACATAAATAATTCAAAGATAAGGGAAAAATTAAAAAAAAAATTAAATAAAATACTGTAAAAGAGTTTGTGTGTGTGTAAAATGCAGAAAAAGAACAAGAATTTTCGGAAATAAAAATAAAGGTTAAATCCAATAACTGATATTTAAGCTATACTAAAGAAATGTATATTACCTTTTTATTCGATTATTTTATGATATTTTTTTAGATAGTAATATAAATAAAAGGTTAGATTAAAATCAATTTTCAATTATTATTAATTATAAATTATATTATTTTATTAATTAATTGTCCATACCTTTGTACTTTTTTTTAATATTATGAAATAATGAAATATAACGAAATGACACACATGTAATGCTCGAAACATTACTGATCAGTGATTACTGATTACGAATGAGAACAACATGTTTATTTACGTACCTACCTACGCGTTTTATGTTGTAACGTGCCACGTTCAAGCAATTGAAAGATGTAATATGGAATGGATGTAGTTGTAAGAAATATAAACGATCGAAATATTTTTAAGTGTTTTTATTTGAAAAATATTCTAAGTCCAAATAATAAGATTATTGAACTGGGTGACGTGAAGGTGCTCTCTCTAACTCTGGTGGATCACGTCTGAAATGTGCCTAATCTGGGTCCCCTTATATATCATACAGGGACTCCCGCGGTACCCTCAGGTCCCTGTTGGTCATCTGCACCTGCATCCGCTTCTACCCACGCCTTGCGTCATCCGCGCGATACCGTGCGTCAATTATATGACTATAATATTCTACCGGGTGGGTGATTATGCACCTAGTGTATTCTATCGGGTGGTAATCACGCATCCATAATATGCCTCTGGATAGCAATCATATATTATTATTGTCTAGCGGATAGGAGGCACATGGGCGATGATGCTTTTGATGTAATTATAGTGCCAGCGTTCTTATGTCGCTCCGCCGTTGTTGACTAACATTAGTTATAAAGGAAATGTAAACCATCTGCTTACATCAATTGTAGCCTCATCGTATTTATAAAAATGTTTATTATACCCCCAATGTTAGGTTATCATTATCTATGGTATATAGTAATTTATATATAAGTGTCAGAGCACGTTGCAATGTCAATTTACTAGTTTTATGTCGATAATCAATGAGACTATATTGGTAGCCCGATAACCGATAAGTGATTAATAAAAAAACAACTCTACCGGTCTATGCATCAATGTAGTCAAAACATGTCTAAAGATTAGTATATTATATACCTGTATTTATAAAAAAAATATTGGTGTAGTCCCTATTATGCGCATTGTATGTAAATTACGAAATTATACAACTAAGTTTCGTTATTCAAACAGTGCGTGATAGTAATAAAAATAGCTAAAATTAGTTGTTAGAATATTGAATAAACATATAATAAGAATTTTCGTATCATAGTATACATATATGCACTTAAAATTAATATTTTAAGATAGGTAGGTCGTAGGTATTACGTAAATATGAGAAAACAACCAGGAACGCAGATCACTACACATTGCTTATACGCCTATACCTTTAGGCGATAACCTAACCGTCTGTAAAGGTTTTTGGTAGACCCCTTTATGTAAAGTCTTATTAAAAAAGAATGGCAGATTGTACTCTATATAGTATATACTATATTATAATATGTAAAATGGTACTTAGTATTTAATGCGACGCGTTTCCTTTTGATGAAGGTCTTCAATTTCCGTATTTTCCCCCTTTGCTGTATGTTACTTGTCTAATAGTTTTATAAAGATGACACAATAATAAGCGTAATACATTCACTGCACTGCCCAAAGCGTGCTTATGTTATTAATTGCTTTGTTATTTTTAGTATCCCATATAACTTACATCTTCCTGATTCGTAAAATCGTATATTCGTATGCTAAAAATTCTAAATTGTTACATAGCTTGAGTATTTTAACTGGGAACGTAAAAATTATAAAATAATATATAAAATAATACATAACTATATATTAGACGTATATTATATGTAACAATATATTAAGAGATGAAATTATAATTTAAATTTCAAAGATAGTCGTCCAAAATAAGACAAAAAAAAATTAAAGGACAGTCGAATGTAATAGAGCTCAACAATTATATATTGAACATAACTAGTTTAACAATAAAAATTAGACTATAGAAAAATACAAAACATATTAAACCAACAATTATTTAAAAAAATTATATAATAAAACCAGCCTCCAAGATAAAATTAATTATTAAATTGGCGACATTTTTTTGTGAACTATATTATACGCTTTACCATCTACCTATACATACAAAACGTATATAAATAATTAATAATACTAAAGTATTAATTTTTATATTATTTTAATAAACAAACTTATATCCAACCACTGCATTCTACTCTGTTTACCTTCAACACACACTCCTCAGATTCAAACAAAACGACTCGGCTCTGTTATAGAGTAAAGTTTTTTAAACATTCGTCGTCAATGCTTTTCTTGGAAATACTGGCCCGCATCCGTAATATTATAATATATTAACACACACTGTATCGTTCATGATCACACACGACATCATCGCACGCGTGCTTGCGATTTCACAAGAAATCATCAATATATAATTGACGCAAATGCGTGGGAAGAGCGGATGCACGTGGACTGACCAGCAGGGACCTGCCGGTACCGCGGGGGTCTTTGGACGATATAATATAAGGGGGTCCAGATTAGGCACATTTTAGACGTGATCCATCAGAGTTAGAGCTGTAACGTGCCACGTACAAGCAGTAGAATGATGTAATTTCGGATAGGTTGTTGTAAGAAATGAAAACTCTTGAAATATTTTTAAAGTGTTTTTTATTTAAAAAATTATTCTAAGTCCAATAAATTAAATAATTAAACTTGTGAAAAAATATTCTAAGTCCAAATGACAAAACTATTGATCTGGGTGACGTTAAGGTGCTCACTCTAACTCTGGTTGATCACGTCTGAAATGTGTCTAATCTGGGCCCCCTTATATATCATCCAGGGACTCCCGCGGTACCTTCAGGTCCCTGTTGGTCATCTGCACCTGTATCCGCTTCTACCCACGCTTTGCGTCATCCGCGCGATACCGTGCGTCAATTATATGACTATAATATTCTACCGGGTGAGTGATTCCGCACTTAATATATTCTACCGGGTAGTAATCACGTATTCATAATATACCACCGGATAGCAATCATATATTATTATCTCCTAGCGGATAGGAAGCACACGGGCGATGATGCTTTTGATTGTTTTTACCTTTTGTTTTTAGGTTCGGTCCTAGTTTATTATACTCAATCATTGCTTACTTGACTGCTCACCCCTAACATAACTATAAAGATGTCCGTTATGCCCCCAATGTTTAGGTTATTGTTGGCTATGGTAATTTATATATTATATTTAAGTATCAGAGCACCTTCACGTCACCCAGTTTAATAATTTTACTGTTTGGATTTGGAATATTTTTCAGAGTTTAATTAATTTAATTAATTGAACATAGAATATTTTTGTCGAAATAAAACACTTGGAAACAATTCAACAGTTTTCATTTTTTTAAATCAATCCACTCGATACTACATCTTTCTGTTGCTCGTACGCGGCACGTTACAGGATGTTGCATTAAATACAATATTATAATAATTACCTATTATATCGATATTACGCTGTTTACGACGACGTGTTATTGTAATATAACTTAAACGGCAGTAAAATTATGATTATTATTAATCGCTCGATTTTTTATTATTATTATAATTATTGTTATCAGTTGTCGTGTATTTTTTATTACGATTGCCGCGCCGAAATAGTGTTCGTGTACCTAAGTAGTACAATGACGACGACGGTAGTGGAAGTCACAGCATCACGTCGTCAGTGGCGTGCAGCCGTACAACAATGGTTCACGCCGACCGACCGATTCTTGGAAATATGTGGGGGAAAAAAATCGAAATATTACAATGTGAACATGTCGAAATCCTATGGCTATAACAAACGCCGTGTCGTACATTCTAAACCGTACGCCGCCCGGCGTGTGTAACCTGTTTTCACTCTCCGACGACCACCCACCCGCGGGCCGCGGATAAAATAATATTCGTTCCTAACCTATGGCAGACCGCAGTCGTCTTTTCGCGTGCGTTCGATCCGAGACGTACCCGTCCGCCACCGCGCGCGCGCTCGCGCCACCGTCGGATCGCCGAACAAGGCGGCCAACCGTCGACGGCGGTAGTGTGCGCCGCTCACCGGCCCGATCCGTCAGTCCGGAATTATCGTTTCGTCGTGTCCGTAGTCGTCCGCGCGCGCCGACGTCGTCGTCGTTACAATAATAATATTATGATGAGTTTAACCGGTCGCTCGTGTGAATACTACGATTAATATGCGATCGCTTTTTTTATTTATTGTTTTAAATAATAATAACTATCGGTCCGTATTAAACCCTCGAGTTTTTCATTTTCTTTTTTTTTTCTTTAATAATATAGTGCCTTCGAACTTTCGCTTCGCCACTGATATTATATTATTATTGCAATGATCGTGTGATAAGCGTACAACTTTCGTGTTATTGTTTTCGATATACGATGAACTCTTTCGTGCTCGATGGTGCGGTAAACCGCAAGAGACGAGTAGCTCGTCAAGGTTCATCGACGCACCGCGGTATCGATCCAAGTAGGAAAAAGATCCGCAAGACAGAATATGACGACGAAACGACAACACAATGTGACCTCCGACTACATGTCGGTGAAAGTACGGTCAATCAGTCGACGTCGATGGTAAGTTAATCTAGTATGTTATAATATTATTGTGATAGGTTCACGATTTTCTGTTTTTACTTTGGTGTTATGATTTACGATTTGAAGGTATGTGGGTGTTAACTAACACCACAGATATCTATACTACAAGTTCCGTATAGAAATCTGTGACTAACACAGACCGACTGGTGTTATCAATGTTACGGTATGAGTGAATTATCGTTGTTTTCGGTTTCATTTTTTACGCTCAGTAAGTTATCGCCGCGACCGTTAAAGTCGCAACTCTTAGGATGCCATATTTGTATTCCCAGTACCTAAACGGATTATAGGTAATATTTCATGTGCACATGTACTGTGTGCATGGTGATTGGTGAGTTCTGAGTAATATATTTTGGATAGTGTTTTGGTTAGTTCGTTACAGTTATTTTGTTGCCGACATAACACGTTGGCGTCCGTTGACAATTTGGAGGGAAGAGTAATAACACCTATTATGGTGTATTCGAAAAGTTATTAATAATACCCTAATTCTTGTAATTTTTAAATCTGTAGGTACCGTCAGGTAATATCATTTATTATATTGTATCTAAGCAGTAAGCACTGGCACAATTGTGGATGTTTGGCGGGGGGAGGGAGGTTAACCCGCTTCCAATTTATAACATTTAATAATATTTTTTTTTTAATTTTAACAAAAATACCTAGCATAATATACAAAACCTCTTTAATTGTGTGTGACTTATTTATGTATAATATAAAAATATTACATTATATTATAAAACGCCATCAGAATTTGTTTTAGCTCATTATAAAAAAAAGTAACAATTTAATCAATAATCAAACAATGTTATCATATTATCAAGTACCCATTGGTCACATGGTAAATTATTATAAATAATATTATACTATTATAATTATTATTATTATACTTACATAAATAAAATTTATTAACTATAAAATATTTCGGGTGAGGAGGTAAAGTCCACAAAAACCTCCTCATATATGGTCTGTCTATTTCTTGGTAACCGGTCAATTTCCTCCCAAAAAATGTTTCGTTGTGAACATTTTCCCTCCATTTTTAAAAATTATATTTTTTCATAAAATATTAATAAAATGGCTAAACATTTCGACATAAAAATGATTTATTTTGTAAAAAAACACATTTGATTTCCAATTATTTTGTTATATTATCTAATTACATTTTTTAATCTTCGTTCATATTAATTTTTTTTTTAATAATTTATTGCTATTGAATTTAATTTTTGGAGTGTTTCAATGAACATCCAAATATTTAAATGCTGAGTTCTTATTAAACTTTTAAATTGATTATTGAAACCTTCACTGTGTGAATCTTACCTTAATAGTCTAAATCAAATAATTAAGATAGTTTTTGACAACCCAGCAATTGATTGGGTTTTAGATACAATTTTAGATTTCATTATTTTAATGTTACTAATAATTCTAATAATACAGTATACTACTACTATTATATTTTATTTAGACAATCTTTTAAATATTATTATTATTTTATTTTTTGAAGTAGTTGAATTGATCAAAAATACACATCTATAATTTATTACATATTATTTAAAAAAAAAATAATTTCTTTTGAAATACTTAGGTAATAAATAATATTATATTATTATTTTTTTTTTTTTTACTCACAAAAGAATATTTACAATCTATGCTGCAAGGCATAATAAGCAAATTTGAACATAATATACAATAAAATATAAAACTTGATCACATGAGGAGGTAGGCCATCCAGTGATAGAATCCAACGTTATTTATATAATATTATTTAGTGATGAGCACTATCGAGTGAAAACTATCGAACTACTCGATAGTTTAAACTATTTATTTATTCGGTTTTTTTTATAAACTATCGAATGTACCAAAACTATCGAAACTATTGAACTACCGAGTGATTTATTCAGTAGATAGTTAAAAATATCTATTCAATCGAAAAATCACTCGGTTGTTTTACAAACTATCAATAGTCAAAACTAGTCGGTAGTGCCCATCACTAATATTATTAAATACAAGATTAAATAGTAAACTTAAAGAAAAATATGGGAAAATGTCCGCATCGAAAATATAATGGTGGGTAGGATATGTCTAATTATGCTAAAAACAGTTGGGGGTAGAATTATCTGCCATTCCAATGTTGTATCTGTATCTATTTATAAATAGATAAATTAAAGTGTTAAGTACACTAAATAATACATTTATATATTTAATATTATTATACATGTTTCTATAACAATACAATATTAATATTTAATGTATTTAAATTGATACTTATCCATGTAGTGGCCTGTATCTACCTATTCGTAATTTTTACTTTTTAAATACCTTGGATTATTCACCTAAATGTTCTTCAGTCATTACAATTATGTTTTTTTTAGAAGCTATGTACATAGTAGCTGGTAAAAGTTTGCTTAAGAACATTTCTTTTTTTTGTAAAAGTTAAGTGCATCTGCAATCATGTTATAACATTTTTTTAAAGACTAATTTAATAAATGCCATACTGTTATAATTTATATAAAACAAAAGTAATCCGTATTATTTTATTTATTTTGATCTGTATTTTAAATTAAATTTTTATTAAATCCTTACTATAAGGACAATAATAATGTTGAGAAAGTTTTATTCGATCAAGTAAATGGTTTTATTTATTTATTCATTATAAAGATGTCTCTATGTTTTTTTCATAGAATTTCGATAAATATGTATATTGGTTTATGCTCTAACTAATCTATATTTTAAGTCTATCATAATTAACATTATTTTCAAGGTAGATAATTATTATCTACCTTGAAAATATATAATACCAATATTTTATTACCAATTATTAATCAATTTCCATACTTGTATTTTCTTTATGACAATATTTTTGGTAGAATAAGTTATTTTCCCTCATTAATCTGTTCAGGTTAACATTTCATCCACATTTTGATTTTGAGGGTTTTAAAATACAGATTTAAATGTAAAATGTATGAATGGAAAAGATATGAAATAAATTTCAAGTAACTTTCTATTTTTCTATAAAATGTAGCATTTTGTGCCTTAATAATTAACTATCTGCCTTGCCATTTTATTTTTATTATTAATATTATTTAAATACCTGTAACATTTTTTTTATTTTATTAATTTTACCTTAATTTGTTATTAACTCATAAGTAATAATTATATATTTTATAATATATATTACATTTTATTGTATTTATGAGATTATCATAACACTAGGTAAGTTGCTTTGTTATATTGTATGTACCTATCCACTAGGTATCATTGTCCTTTATAATTGTATTACATTTTAATTCAATGATGAGTATCATTGTATATATATTATAATGAAACCATTAAAACCATTTTAACAGAGATGGTTTAGGTTATCTATATTTCTAAAGATACTTTATTATCTATGTATTGTAGTTTATTTTTATATTTATAATTTTGTAGATAAAACTAATTTTTGTCAAAAACGCTGCTACTGCCTATTGTATAATAATAATAATAATAAATAATAATATTATTATTATTAGCTTCGGTAATTTTCTAAGGAGTAAATATTAGGCAAATTATGTAGCATGTAAATCCGGTCCATGTCTGCAAGCATACACTGTGAGTACGCTCACATAGTAGTGTTTTTCAACGCGTCCCCAACCCGTATACGCATTCTAATTTCATTTTGAAAAATTAAAAAAAAAGAATCAAGCAATTAACTGCATTATATTTTTTAGTGAACCCACGATAAACTCGATTAAGGCCAGTGTCTCTGTTATTTGTTTATATTTTTTTATTTATAAAGGTCCATACACATTGCAGCGGTGGTGGTGGCGATAGTGTTAAGGTGAGTCCGGACATTTTATCGCCACCGCCAAGAAAAAAGAATTTTACCGTCACCGCTGCAGTGTGTACATTTGTACGTACCTGTGTGAAGCTGGTCCCCACACACTGCAACAGTGGCGTAAAATTCTTTTAATGTACGTTCACTATTGCAATACAATAGTTATTCAATGTAGTTATGTTCATATTTTTTAAATACATAACACAATTTATTTTGCATTATAATATATATATAGAATATAGATACATATACAACATATTATATAAAATATATATAAAAATAATAATTTTCTAATAGTTTTAATTTCAATTTTTTAGACATAAGTACAAAACTGGTTTGTAGATAATCAACAATTTTACCATTTTAGCTATTATAACTCCTGATTTTTCTAGTTGCGCGTGTTTATAATACAAAATTTACAGGATAAGAAAAAAGCATGGGGATTAATTGAAAAAAGTATTTTGAAGTTTAAAATTTAAATAATCTACGCTATCTATTCTAAAATTGTTTGGCACTTTAACCATTTTAGCACCACAGTGATGCTAAAACAATGCCACATATCAAATTATATGAGAATTGTGTGGTGATGATATATTATATCAGGAGTGATCAAACAATCGATCGCGGACAATTTCAAAGTCGATCATGTTAGAATTTATTTTTAGGGTCATGCGCCCTATATGTTTCTTAATAATTATAGTTATTCAATAATAAAAAAATTTTCTTTGAAAATCGATCCTCAAAGGTGAAATATATTTTAGTAGATCGTGACTAAAAAAAGTTTGACCACCGTTGATATATATATTTAAATATTTTTAAAACCTAACCTTTCCTAGTTAGGGATGATATATAACCACATTAATTATTTTGTTTCTTAAAAACGTAATTCCCTTTTCATACCGTTTACGATAATTTTAAATAAAATAGTAATAAACTTACTCTTTTTCTATATTCACTGACAGTGGCGTAGACAGGAATTTTCATTGGGATGGTAGGGGATATTTCGAAAAACTAGGTAATTTTCTTAAAAAAAATTATTTTCTTTTTTCATTTATTAGTATAATGTATAATATTATATAAATAAAAAGGCGATGGAGAGGATCCGTCTCCATATCCCACCTTTTGTCTACGACCAGGTTCACTAATACTATTCCCAGATTTTTCTAAATAAATAACTTTTTTTGATTACAAAAATTACATTTAAAGTAAAATGAACTTATGCATCCATTGCGTATTTCATGAGTAAAAATAAAATATTTAAGAGTTCACCTAAATGAATATGAAAATTATTTTATTAAATTAAATATATTACCTATTTACCTATGTCCTCCATAATTCATCTTCCTTCAAGTTTTATTTCTGTTACATATTGCCACTTTAATTCAAAACTAAAGGTAATAGATTTCATATGTTTACTGTGTTATTATATTGAATTTATTAATAGTTGACATAAAAAAAAAGATTATAATTATTTTACCATAATTTCATTGATTAAAATTTTCTTTTTTAAAGCATTTTTGACATATCTATGCAACTGAAACTTACTTGACTTGATAATAATTTTTTATAATATAGAACTTGGTATCACTAATTATAATATCCATAGATGTTAATAATTCACCCTAAGTAGCTCCCATGTTCGAGGTGGCGGGGATCTTATTTCCATCTGTAACGATATTTCATCTGTTAATTTAAGTATTTCCCATTCTATTGTTGAACAATTAATTTATATATTTTTTTTATTTACAGCTTATTACTATTTTTTTTTTTTGTAACGAATACGTTTTTTTATATTCCATGATGTTATGCAGTTCCAATCTTTTTATTTTATTTAGTTTGTTAACTCTTAGTTAAAAGTTTTATAATTTTAATATTGCATTTTAATTTGTAATTGGATCTAGCTCCGTATGATTAAAATAGATTAATACACTGACAGGTTAAAAAGCACCTAATTTTTTAATTAAAGTATGGAATATGTTTGACTCTGTAATTAAAGGCTCTCTCCGGACAAATAATTCAGTAGAATGATGATACAAAGCTATTAATTTTGCACTGGTGGCTAATCAACTCCGGAAATTTATCGATATAAGAAAACAAGAATAAGGTCTGCAGGAGGCTAAAGACTAAAGTTGAATTATAAACAACTAGACAACCTTGTTCAAAAAAATTAAAATTAGCTATTAACTAAAAAAGTGTAAAAGGTTACAATAAAACTAATAAACTAATACAAATAAATATATAAGTTCACTTATATATACCTAACATGTTTGTAAGATAATTTTTGTATTTTGTCATTTGACGTGTAGACCGCATATACATACATGTTCTGTACAATAATAATGTGTATCATTTATATATAATATATTAATATGTATATAGTGGATACTATTATAATATCAATATTGTTCTTGTGGCTGAAGTAAAATTGAAGTTCTACATAGGTATAAAGAAAAATAATATTTATTTAATTTAAAAATGTTTTTATGTTTAGGCTATTGAAACTGATAAGGAATCAAGATATTCAAATGCTGATTTTACACGAGCAAAAGCTTTTTTGTATTTAAGTAAGTTTACTATTGTCGTCATTACCAAGCTTGGATTAAAAGTACGTAGGGTTTCGAAACACCACACTCTAGCGAAGCATAATTTTTAATCTTCAAACTTCAAACAATTTTTATAGCTTAATTTTAGACTAAGCGTATTTATAAATGTCTATTGATTATATGCCGTGTGTATTCGATAAGTAGTTAATAAAGTGCTGCAATATTCATATTTAAAGGTGATTTAAAAAAAAAATGGAATTATTTCATACAGGCAAAAATTTAAAATCCCCTATATTTTTCAAAATAATTGAAATAATTAAATAAAAAATGAAGGAGAAAAGGAAATTTTTACGCTAGTATAATTTTTGACGAAATTGAATTAATTTTTTTGGTGTAACTCAGAAACGAAAATGTATTTAAATTATTGTATTGTATTATGTATTTGTTTAAAAAATATAATTAATGTAACTTTTTTCTAGAATTCAAGAAAATTAATCCTGCTAATATTAACAAAGCCCTCGAAGAACATTTAAAGCGATTCGATAAAGATGGAACACAATTAAAAAAGGTAAGTGGCTTAAACTTTTATTTGAAAAGAGTTTTCTTTAGGTATTTGTAACTTGTATTTTTATATTATTTATAATTAAATATTTATTTTGTTTATAAAGATACACTTATAGTCATTAGTCTCATCAAAACAAACCATTTTGAATTGGTATTCAAAACATTCGTAACTTAATTAAATAAAAAAAAAAAAACGATTCTTTTCAATAAAACCAGTTATTGAGTTTAACACGTTCATTGCCGACGTCGGATACCTTCCGACACTGCATTCGAAAACCCCTGGTCGATGTCGGAAGGTATCCGACAAATTTTATATGTATTTATATTTTATTTATATAGTTTTCCAAAATAATCGGCTGATAGTTTATGACTAAATACTTGGTTTGGCTACTTACTCGGAATGTATTTAGAAATAAGTTGGTACAATAATTGGTTTTTACTTTTTAGTTTACGCTTTTTACGTGATTGTGGTAAGGTTTTTATCTACAATCATTTTGGCTCGACGTATAACCAGGGGGTTGACACTTTTGGGCGGCAGGTCGATAACAGATAATCAGTCGACATTTTATTTGAAGTTGTTTTTATCAATTTTAGCTAGTGATTAGAATTAAATTAAAATAATGTAAAATATAAACGCAAAGTAAACACTACAGAATCTAATTAAAATGATGACAAATCATTAAATCCAAAATCAAACAAAATTTCTGACTTCTGTTGAAGAAATTTGTAACGTGGACACGTTAGGTTTGGAAGATTGAATTGATAAAATCTACTTCAGTTAAAATGGCGGCTGATTTTTTGTTTTGCCCCTATCTTACAATGTAATTTGTTATTAGTGTCCATTCTGATTATTTTATTCCGTGGTATAACGTAGTACCCTAAAATAACGTCGACATTTGAACGTGTTAAACATTTTATTTGATAGAGTAGTAAATTAAAAATATTTTTTTTTAATTTACTATCTTAGTATAGTTCTAAATTCTTTTGTAAAAAATAATTCATAAGATATCTTTTAGAATTAGTCTTCTAATGATAAAATGTTTTCTATGAATTTGAATTAAGAAAGAAATATTTTTATCCTGGTTTAATAACATTGTTATTATTTAATTTGAACCTTTAAGACAAATAATCAAATAATTGTTTTTAATTGCTTGTAGATTACATTGTTTAGAAAACTATACAATTTTTAGAATACCGTCTCACATAATAATGTACCATTAAAGTATCTGTAAATTCTCGGTAGTGTACAACCTTTTTTGTTGTGACTCTAAACGTCCCAACTTGGGTTGGGTTATGTAAAAATTGAAAATAATAAATTATGCATTATCACGATATAAATTTTTATATAAATAACTTTATAAAAAATCTCTTTGTTCAAAACATTAATTTACACAATATTTAATATTATTTACTAACAAATATTTTGTGTGTTAAAAGTTAAAATGTTAAATGATTTAAAACTTGTTCTATAAATCAAATTGTTGATGAATTTGAAAAATTTGTAGAAACTGTTAACGTACAAAATAAATGATTTTTTTCTAAGTAATCAAACGTGAACTTGATTTTTTCGTGCGGAATTGTGGGTTTGGCTAAAATAACTATAATATATATATTTATATATATATAATGTATCTTTAACTTAAATAGCATTGGCATATTTTTATACTGTTTAGAAGTATTACTACAGAATTTAAAACAAGTGTTTTTAAAAACACGTTAAACTAAATCTGAAGCAATCGAAACTGAATGTATCTATTTTTTGTTTTAGATTTTTGAACAATGTTACGATTTAACAAAAGGATCTGTAAAAATGAGTGAAGCTATGATGAAACAACTTGAGACTAACTCATTTACTGTTCATCTAACAGATGTATCTTCTAGAATTGGGGATAGGTAAATAAATATCTTTTAAATCTTTTTAATTGTGTGTTGGCCTTTATATATTATATAAACTTAGAATTAAATTAAATTATTTAAAACTTGGTTATAGATTGTTCAATAATTCATGTAAAGAAGTTGTTAAGAAAACTGTTAAAAGGAATAATATTACAAAGGATAAAAAACTTATGCCGCCAAGTTTAAAAAAAAGAATTGATGACAAGATTTCAATATTATTTGGTAACTTTAATTTGAAAAATGATAAAAAAATCCTCTACTCAAATCCAATTTTTCATACTGTACCTGAAAATGATATAAGCCATGATAATACTTGTCGCATAACTAAATCGTATAGCATACGTACCACGCAGAACGATTCCATCAAAAAAACTAAAATT
Organism: Aphis glycines; assembly: GCA_009761285.1. NCBI lineage: Eukaryota > Metazoa > Arthropoda > Insecta > Hemiptera > Aphididae > Aphis > Aphis glycines. The sequence continues at coordinate 4,223,186 of VYZN01000002.1, read as the reverse complement.
TCTAAACCAAACGCTAATTGTATTGTCCGAGAAAATAATATTTCATGTATAAATAATCCGGTTAATGATGATAGAAAAATTAAAATTCCGCAGTTAAAAATAGACGGAATTGTTCAAAATACCGAAAAATCTGTGCTGGAAATAGATCATAATGCTAAAGATTTAGCGTTAGAAACAAATATTGGAACAGGAGAAATTGTAGTTCCACAATTACGAATTGATGAAACTATTCAAAAAACCAAAGAATTAGCATTAGAAATAGTTGATGATGATGATGTTGAAGAAATTAAATCTCCACGGTTAATAATTGATGAAACAAATGAGAGTATTGAAGAGTCTGAGTTGAACATTTCAGAAGAAATTACAGTGACACAATTAAATATGGACAAATGTGTTAATAATGTCAAAGATTCTGCATTGGAAATAGCTAGTGATGGTGAAGAGATGATTCCACAAATAAGAATTGATGAAACTATTCAAAATGCCAAAGAATTAGCATTGGAAATAGTTGACGATGATGATGTTGGAAAAATTATGTCTCCACGGTTAATAATTGATGAAACAATTGAGAGTATTGAAAAGTCTGAGTTGAACATTTCAGAAGAAATTACAGTGACACAATTAAATATGGACAAATGTGTTAATAATGTCAAAGATTCTGCATTGGAAATAGCTGGTGATGGTGAAGAGATGATTCCACAAATAAGAATTGATGAAACTATTCAAAATTCCAAAGAATTAGCATTGGAAATAGTTGACGATGATGATGTTGGAGAAATTATGTCTCCGCGGTTAATAATTGATAAAACAATTGAGAGTATTGAAAAGTCTGAGTTGAACATTTCAGAAGAAATTACAGTGACACAATTAAATATGGACAAATGTGTTAATAATGTCAAAGATTCTGCATTGGAAATAGCTGGTGATGGTGAAGAGATGATTCCACAAATAAGAATTGATGAAACTATTCAAAATGCCAAAGAATTAGCATTGGAAATAGTTGAAGATGATGATGTTGGAGAAATTAAATCTCCATGGTTAATAATTGATGAAACAATTGAGAGTATTGAAGAGTCTGAGTTGAACATTTCAGAAGAAATTACAGTGACACAATTAAATATGGACAAATGTGTTAATAATGTCAAAGATTCTGCATTGGAAATAGCTGGTGATGGTGAAGAGATGATTCCACAAATAAGAATTGATGAAACTATTCAAAATGCCAAAGAATTAGCATTGGAAATAGTTGAAGATGATGATGTTGGAGAAATTATGTCTCCACGGTTAATAATTGATGAAACAGTTGAGAGTATTGAAGAGTCTGAGTTGAACATTTCAGAAGAAATTACAGTGACACAATTAAATATGGACAAATGTGTTAATAATGTCAAAGATTCTGCATTGGAAATAGCTGGTGATGGTGAAGAGATGATTCCACAAATAAGAATTGATGAAACTATTCAAAATTCCAAAGAATTAGCATTGGAAATAGTTGACGATGATGATGTTGGAGAAATTATGTCTCCACGGTTAATAATGGACGGAAATATTGAAAATACCAAAAGTTCTGCATTCGAAACGAACATTGATGTTATTAATGAAATAGAAAATACAAACGATATCAATCAACAATCCAAAATATTAAAACATTTCATCAATATAGTACTTAAAATTGGAAGACTTATTGACCCTGAAGATGAAATATTCAAAAACTCTATAATAAAAGATTTGGCCACATATTTTTTAAATGATGATTTTCTATCCAAAGTCGATATACTATTTAACACTACGGAATCGGATCTTGTTGGGGAGTTAATTGTAAAACTTCTTGATATGTTTAATGACAGCCAATTTAATATGGCACCGTTTTCAGGTTGTTTAATTAGCGTATTTCGTGAAATTGCTCTTAAGTCTTCAATTCCTCCATGTAGAATGAAATTAAAATTAATTGTCTTCCTTGATGCTATTAAAAAATATATAAGAGTTCATGATTATGGACTTTATAGAAGTTGGTTTTTGCCTAGTATGTTCTTTGATTGGTGTTTTTTTGTTGCCTATATCTTTATGAATACTAATAAAGATTTTATAATAGATCTTAACAAGAAATCGATTATTAAAAATGCAACATTGTATTATAACATGGTTAAACAGAGTAGATATGTATTTATTAACCAAGGTTCTAAACCAAAGAAGACACTTAAGAAGAGTGGTATATTTGAATTAACAAGAATTGACGACCTGTTAGAAATCGATGACGTACATACAAAAAAAAGTGATAATCAAGTAATACCAAATATCTCTGTTAACATACTTTTTAAAAAACCTAAACACAATAAACTCAAAATTAAAAATGAAAATGAAAACTGTATAGAAACTATTAATCTCACTACAATGGCGGGTGATGAAGAAAAAGAGTGTCCTACTCCAGTTAATTATAATATATATGTAAATCCTAAATATAATTTTTCAAATTCATTTCTTAAACCATTAGATTTTTGGTTTGGTTCTGATGTCACTGAACTTAGAAACCAATTAAATGCCACAATATCCAACAAAAGTAATGAAAGTTCTAATGTTGTCCAAAATAATACTACAAATGTTGATAACAATATACAACCAATAGCTAATAATTTTGTAAGTGGAGGGACATGTGTAAAGAACAAATCAAGAAAAAGAAAAAAATCTACACAAGTTGAATCGCCACGCGTATATTTCACCGTTGCAAATAATCCGAAACAATTCAATCTCACTTTTGGTTCTTCAGTAGTCACTCAAAGTTCTAGCTCATCAAGAGACCCTCAAAATACTAGTTTATTAACAATACCTCAAACTGCAAGCCAATCAAGAGACCCTCAAATTACAAATTTGTCAAAGGTCTCTCCAAGTTCACGCTCATCAACAAACCTTCAAAATACAAGTTGTTTGGAAATACCTCAAAGTTCTAAATCATCTAAAGCCCCTCGAAAAACAAGGTCACCAAAAAATCTACGAAAATTAAGTTCATCGACAATTCCTCAAAATGAAGGCTTATTGACGATACCTCAGAATTCATATTCAATGACAGTTTCTCAAAATTCAAGTTCTTTAACATTTCCTCAATATACAAATTCTTCGACAGTCCCTACAAATCGAAGTTCATATAGCAATAATAATTTAACTAATACTCAATATCAAGAAACTTTTCAAACAGTGATTCGTCAAAATCCATATTCATCGACAGTACCTCAAAATACAAGCTTATTGACAATACCTCAAAATCCATATTCACCAACAGTTCATGAAAATTCATGTTCATTAACAATGCCTCAATATTCAAGTTCGTCGACAGTCTCTCATAATGCAAGCCTATTGACAATACCTCAAAATCCACATTCACCAACAGTTCATCAAAATTCAAGTTCATTAACATTCCCTCAACGTTCAAGGTCGTCGGCAGTCTCTCAACGTCCCAGATCGTTGGCAGTCCCTCAATGTCCAACTTTATTGACAATGCTTCAAAATCCACATTCGCCGATAGCCCCTCAAAATTCAAGTTCATTAACATTTCCTCAATATTCAAGTTCGTTGACAGTCCCTTCTAATCAAAGTTCATATTACAATAATATTTTATCCAATACTCAATATCCAGAATCTTTGCAAACAGTGATTCCTCAAAATCCATATTCACCAACAGTTCATCAAAATTCAAGTTCATTAACAATGCCTCAACATTTAAGTCCATATTACAATAATTTTTCTTCCAATCATACTCAAATTCCGATTGGTTTTCGAAAAGATTCTTCAATTTCTAATACTACACAAACTTCAAAATCGAAAAGCACATCTCTACCAGTGAATAACGATTTACAATCGTCAATAACAACTAAGCCTCCAGATTCTTCAAATAAATGGCCAGAAAATCTGTATCATCAATCGTCTACCATGAATGCGCTGTGCTCAATGATGGCAAATACATATTCATCCAATGCATCAAATACATCAAACGTTAATAAAAATCCGTGTTTCGGAAATTCATGCCGTCACTATGCTCACTATACACCATACACGGGTTTTATCCAATCTCATAAACAATCGCTTTATAATGAAAACATTCCATTTACCACTTCTCAACATTCAAATGCACCTACATGTATTACAAATCACATGGAACCGATATCAAGAGACGTTGCAGAAAATACTCAAACAATTGAGGCATCAATTAATAACGCCTATATTCAACAATTAAATGACAAATATAATAATATTAATCATGGAAGTAGTCTTGTGAATCAAAATAACTTGCAAACTCCGGAATATAATTCTCAGGTAAATTACAACTTAAAATTTAAATTTTATTGAACCAGACACATAAAACATTAAGTGAAATATAAATAAAGTTTAGAATGGAGTAGATACCAAGTATTAGAAGTTTTTATTGTTTGTGAGACTGTGAGAGAATAGTTAATATAGTTAATACCAAGGATACGTGAAAGTGGTGTGGTATGGTACAGGAAATGATTTCAAGAAAGAAACTTACGTTTAAAATAGTAAAAAGATAGAAAGATATAGTAGTAGTTAGTTTTGAAATAAATAAAAATTACAATATGGGAAAATATTGGTATGATATTTATCAGTCAGCAAAAATAAAATTTGAGGTAAAATATGTGGATGTGTATAGGTTGCCCAAGAAAGCTAAAATCGAGAGATAACCGAAAAAGTATGAATCGACAGAATAGAGAATGAGACTAAAATAGCTGTTACAAACAAATGAGTTGAAGTACAGAGTTATATTGAGCCACGAAAGTGTAAGATTTGAATAACCGATCACATGTCACATGACAGATGATTCAGATAGATGGGTGGAGAAGAAGAGTATGAAATTTGAAACTAACAATTCTTCTGTTTTAATTAACATCAATAATATGGTTTACTTCTGTTAAATAAATCAAAATGTATTAAAAGTTATTAAATTTATAAAATATTATATAGGTTTCACCAGATTTGCCTGATGCACGACTACCTAATATGCCAAATCTTCAGGATTCTAATACTAGAAATAAAACGGTAAGTTTTGATTGTTTGTCGCATACTCTGGTAACAGTAGTTTGAAGATGAGCTAGTTTTTAATACCTATAATAGTTTTACAATGATTTGTAATTATAAGGATGCCGGGAAGGGAAAATAAAAATGTATCCAACTTTAAATAGCCCTACTGACCAATTTCAGTTTATAAGTTATAACTATTTACTTTAAAACAATAGTTAATTAGAAATTGTAGGTTACATAATTACATTAGATTTGCACGATTAATTTTATAATTTAAATCAATATTGTGTTATGTACTCGTAGTTATAATTTTATTTTTATTATACTTTGATACTTAAAAGACTGAATTTTTCTTGATTCAAAATGAAATATAATTGATCTTATTTTTAGTGTATGGCTGCCAATTGTACAAATATTTCCTGTTTTCGTTGTGAAACTTGTACGGCTGCCTTTTATTGCAGTATACAATGTCAAGTAAGATTTTATATTGTTTATATTACTTGTAAAAGCAATTTTTTATGATTATGTTTTAAGAAACACATACGGAACCAAAAAAATTGGTTTGTTTCAATGTATTTTTAGTCCTTTATTTTATCAATTCCTAACATTTTCTGTTTCAGACTACTGATTTGCATTACCACAAAAACGAATGTCAACGTTTTTAACTGGATATAAGGTTATTCATTTAAAATTATTATGAATCATTTTTGATATATTTTGATATTTATTATAATTTATTTCTATTTAATATGTACTTAATTAGTAATTGTTAATAGCACGAGAATAGTTGTTATTATTATTTTCATATTTTATACTGTACAAATAATTAAGCATAACTTCTTATTATATAGGATAACTATTTGTACATACACTGTTGTTTATATAATTGTATCAAAAGACTGACGTAACTTTAAAGCAGTTTAACTAAAACTTTATTTTTATTTGTTATTCAACTTTCCTATAATTACAGTAATTAAGAGATTGAAAATCAAGGATTATTTGTAAAGATTATACATCAGTATACTCTGTTCAGGATGAGATCGTACCTCTGTGGCGACCAGTTTCCGTCACCAATTGTCAATTGCTTCCCAATCTATAGTGAGACAATAATTCCAAAAAAGCTCAGAAAATTAGCCTTGCGAAATGAAGCCACACCCATGCGTACAAGTTGGCTGCCGAGGTATGATCTCATTCTGAACAGAGTAGTATTACAACGGGTTTTCTATGAATACAATGTTATTTCAATTAATGATTACTAATAATGACAATAACTAATTATACACAATGATCAGTGGAGATCAGTGCGTAATTAATGCTAGACAATTAATGGTTGTGAGAGACTATTAAAATCAATTAATACTTCTCAATATTTAAATGGTAATTAATATTAAATTACTTAATAGAAAAGACATTTTACATGAGTATTAAAAGATAACTTTGAATTGGTTATCACAGAGTTGAACTATTAAAATAATATAATAAATTAAAGAATCCTGGAACACTTAGTACAGGGTGCGGCAGTCAAATCCGACGATTAAAAAAAAATGTTTTATTAATTTTTTGTCAAACAAATAAAATCTACACAAGTAGGATTTTATGTTATGTATTTAAAAACTTAATGTTTTAAAGATTGTGTCACGCAAATTCCTTCCTTGGTTAGCCATAGATAAATCATTATTGTTGTAATTCGCTTTTACCACGAACCTATGCTATTCACTCAATCAATGCTACATGATTACTAAATTCCGGGTATTTATAAGTGATAAGAACATTCCCGAAATCTCTACCACTTAAGCCTTGCCCACCAGTTCTTTTTAAATCGTCGGGTTTAACTGCCGCCAGGACCGGCTCAAGTGTTTAAACACACCTAGGCAAACTTGAGTTTTGCCACCCCTTACATACTCCATCAAATAATTTTTTTTTATTTATAATACAAACATAATAAATGTCGCCCTAGGCGTGGGCCTATGTCTCCTACACGTTGAGCCAGGCCTGACTGCCGCACTGTACATACTAGTGTATATTAAAGATGTAATAGATAAATAATGTCAAATTATTGATTACATTTCTTGTAATTAATAATAAGTATTAATAGACAATTTATATATAATATCAGTTATAATAATTTTAAACTTTATTATAGTTTTATTTAAAATTAAGATTATTATTTTAAATGATATACCTAAGTACCTATAAGTATACATTTATTATACTAATAGTAAGACCGTAATTTGAGTGGGTCTTATTTAAAACATTAAATTATTTAAATAATATCTAATATATTATTTATTTTGGAATCATTTTATGTTTGACCCCATGAAAAACTCTAAATACGGTCTTATAAAAGCGATTAATTTCATTTTGACCAGAATCAGAGCATATATTTGTATTTAATAAAGATTATTTTCAATTAAAATGTGTTTTCCTTGGTTGTTCTAATAAATGACCGGTTTTTCCTACATTTATTTTATTAATAGATAAATATTAAAAATCGTTGCACAAACAATTATTAATTATATTATTATATTTTGAAGTTTGAACTATATAAAGTATATATTATATCAGGGGTGGCCAACAGGTCGATCGCGAAGGGAATTAGAGTGGATCGCAACACCATTTGGCATTTTCTTAAATTTTTGGATTTTTTTTCAGAGAAAATATTATTATTATTTTTTTTTTTTGTAAATGTGTGTGTATCTTTGTATACCTATCCCACTAATATAAAAATTAGATTTAGAAAGAGGCAATAAATAATTCTGAAAGATGAGTCTTTCGTTCGACGCGGTTTGTGTCATACGGCAAAATGTCCTATTCAACGGAAATGACATGTTTTTTTGGCCTTTGCCCTTTTAATTAAAGCCTAAGAATACAAAGTGTATTACATTAATGTATTCCGTGTACTAAATAATCGTATTATACAGTAGATTTTATATTATTAAAAATATAAAACAAATACCAGTACGTTAATGGGTAGAAAGTGCTACGATGTAATTATTTCTCATTAGTATAGTATTTACATTAAAATAAACTTTAATCATAATAATAAGTATAGCTTTAAATTATTTTCAATAAACTATCTAACTATAAAGTCAATTAGAACTCTTAAGAAAAAGCACAAAACGCACCTCCATACAGCAACAGCTCGGTAGTCTTCTGGCGTCTACTGATGTACATATCGTTCGTTGCCAATAAGGTTAACCCAAAAGACATTATCTAACTCTTATGCTAAATCGTCTATACATTGTGTCAATGAATTTGACGAAAAAAAAAGGTAATAAATTAATTTCAAGTATAAAATTGCTGTTTCCACTATATTCCTGATGCTCTGAGGGTTTTCGTTTTCGGAGCATTACCCCATATCTGAATTATTATTTCTAAATTTCTAACAGTCATATAGTTGGCAAGGTTTCCTTTAAGGAACAATTGTATTCCTCTTAAATGAATATTATAGGATTATTTACAAAATTCACGATCTCCCTAACAGTATTTTCTACTACAGAAAAAGATAATAGAGTTAATATTATAATATTAAGTTAACAATTCTATTTGTTTTCCACTATATTATTTTATAACAATTATGTACTGCGCCCGAATTTTTGTCACTTGTTAAAATATGTCAACGATATACCTATTATAAAATAGTACTAAATAGAAAATTTTATCAAACGTGTTCGGGAAGTATGCAACTATATAATAATCAGTAATCACGTTAAATAGTCTTCGAATGTTAATATAATTTATACTTTTATGCTTCTTTAACTTCTGTAGTGATCTCTCACTGTACTTTATAAAATTTTCAAACGTTATCCATTCTCGCATTTAGATTTTAGGTTATTTAGGTTTGTTTGAAGAAAGAACAGCTAGTTTGATTTGGTGTTATGTTATAATATTTAACGTATTGTGATGACTCACTATTATAAAGGTTGTTGAAATGGATGAGTTGATAATTCCAACACAAAATGCCAAGTCTTGTGTATTGTAGAGACTTTTTATAAATTTAGGTCCAAATGGTTGTATAAATTGTAGTAATGAGTGGAGTGTTAGTTGCAAGCTCCGTAAATCCACTTTTAAATACGTTGGAGCATACGTCAATTGCGCCAGAAATCAGAGGTAAGGAAAAAAATTATGAGATTCACAAAAGTTCCAAAAAGGTTACCATGATGCACAGGTAAATAAGTATAAAATTCAAGCCCGCTGTACAAGAATTGCGTCCCGAGATCCCTTTTCTACATGAATTGCTTCCCGAAGATATTTAACAACTACATGAATTGCGTCCCAACGACCCAACGTAAAAACATTATTTTCCTTCCTCCCATTCCCCATTTCATATGGACTTTGGATTGTCAATTACGAATTGTGTTATTAAACTTATAAAAAAATTGTAGATATAGTGAAATAACTACTGTCTGCGAATAAATCGCCATATCTTGAATCTGGACTAATGATTGAATGAATGTCGTTATTAGGGCATAGCCAAAGTCAGCTGTAATCTGACTAATTTTATAATGTTTCGGGACTCTTATAATTATATAGACATCGAGTATAGGCCTAGTATAATACAACGGTAGAGATAAAAGATGGTATCATGGTGGAATTAATGGATATTTAAGAACTTAAGGCAACCGGCCAAGTGTTGTTTAATATCCTTCACATACTTTGTGGCTGTACTTGTTGTTATAGTTTTTACTGTTTAATTCGCATACGATAATATCGAGAACAATCGAGTTTACCGCGAGTGTGTGGTGGATCATTATGATCTTGTTCTTGCTTGTCGTTAAGTGTTGACTCCTAGGAACCGACGAGCGAGTAAATTATGAGTGTGTTTGGTGCCTACCTATATGAGTAGGTAATAAAATATATTAACATTGTAGTAACACGGATGGTTATGTTTATTCACCTTGAACTGATTACGACCTGTGTTTATATTATATTCTATTATTGTGGTTTTGGAAATTAGCATATTATTTTAAATAGTAATGATGTCTCAAGTCACCTTGAGCGATTAGAACATTTTAGCATTAGATATATAATTTATTCTATAATTTTTATACTTTGGTAACGGTCATATTATTTTAGATGATAATTTTAAATAACTAGCAATATTTTTCACAGTCACTTATGTAAAGATCAGAATGACCAAATCTTTGTTGTGTGGTAATCAGCCTACATTTGTTACCTGTTTATTTTCACAGACACGTGGGAACTACGCCTTACTTTCTGTATAAAAAGAGTCGTAGTTACTATTTTTAATCAGACGTGATTCGACTATAATAATGAACAGAACGGTACAGTTGTTCCAACCTAACGATTTATCGGGCTAGCTTAAATTTGTCTCAGTAAATAAACTTACCAAGTGTTAATTTACCTAAGTGTTAAAAGTGGATATTTTAATTTACTTAAACTCGACCTCTAGAATTTAGAGTTGAATATTTGTACACTGAATTCGCACGAAACTACTGATAAACAGTTACACGTCCCGAGACGTTATTTCTGTACTTTACTTATTTTATTTTTCGTACATTAGCTTTACTGTACCAAGTATCTTAAGCTGGATTTTCTTGATTGGTTTACTTGTTAAGTACATTTGATTAACGGTAGGTAGACATATTTATCGAGTATCTTGGTAGCTCTTTTGATTTGTATGTTGTGTACTTGTGTCACGTCAATCGACAATCATCAGGAAGCGCACCATCGACCAGTGATCAATAAGGTACAATTCCAATTAGTGTTCTAACGGGTAACTAAATTACCAGTAAGGGTAGGTACCACGTATTGGCCTGGTAGATAGGTCGTAAACTCGTAACTATGTACACGATATACCTCAATCGTGGAAATGCCGATTGATAATATTGTTATTCACACATCAAGAAGTATATTCTGCAAATTATTGTATTATAGATAATAATATACTTGTCGGCTCTCGTATTGCTTTTGTTACGAGCTTCTTTGTATATTATGCCTTCCCCACACCACTTATTTTAAACCCGAAGTGAATTCAGGGAAGTCCATTATTTTGTTACGGCATCATCGCTGTTGCGTATTGTTTGGGAAAGGTATTGTATATACGTAGATATTATTGTGTGAATCATTGAGATTTTAACGATTTGTCATTACAGTAACCCTATAGTCGAAACCCTTTAGTCCATATAATCCAGTATTTCGTATATTGTAGCTTGGTACGTTATTAAAATAATATTATTGATTCCGATTAGCGAAATTCCGATCTCTGTATCTGTACACCATGACTCGCAACGATGAGCTCAGACGTTAATCGTTACTGTGAAACAGCATATTTCTAGTTAGTTCTTGGGACCTGTAGTAATTGGTATTTGGTAGACCATTATAACATTATTTGTGCATACTAAAACGTAATAAAACTATAACAACACATAATTCCACTAAATAATAAATTGTGTATAAATAATAAAAGGTACGGGTGGTAGGTATTGTGATAATTACTGATTTTAATTGTATAGCTGAAGTTGAGCTGCTGTACGTGTTCACTATTTCATAGCTTTTATAATTTATATTATATTATTATATATTACACAGGCAATACGATAATGAATACAACTGAACACCGAAAATAAAAAAAAATACGAGAAAATCTTCGATATGAGAACGCAATCACGTATACCTATACGTGGTACCTCTAACTAATGTATTTAATTTTAATACGTTCTTATTGACCTTTCATAACACTGGTCAATATATAATATTATAATATTATAGTTTTTTTTTTTCTAAAATATATTATTAATTAATAATTTTACAGTTTTCAGCTATATCGTTTGGTAAAGAATAGTTGTAATGATAAATACACGGTTATTACTTTATTAGTATTTATCAAATAACTACATAATTATATATAATATTATATTATATCTTCCGCGATAAAGCTGCCCTTTTGTTATTACTTATTATAAATAGTTATCATAAATTTAATAATATTTAATTTGATTGTATTACATCATGACTTGGGAGTTGTGATTAATCATTTTCGAATTCCGATAAATTTTGAATGATAAATATTTTATAACAGTATTTTGTGTTATACGTGTTATACATATATTATAAGCTGTTATTATTCATGTTATCAGTATTTCGTGGAGACCGTCCATTATTCTGTTTTAAACTATAATTTCTTCTCTTTATCAATATTGTTATTAATATTACCCGTAGATACGTCATAGTACGCTACAGTAATTATTATTATATTTTATATTGCTCCTACAACATTGATTAAAACGACTCGACGGTTTGTGCAATATTACGTCTTTGGATCGCGCTGTAATTTTTTATTAACCACCTACCTGCGCGTTAAACTCTTAGTAAGATACTATGGTTTTCATTTAAAGGTATTTTTCTCAAATTGACAGCTATTTAGTTTAGTCGTAGACCGTAGTGTACGATATTAAAGTATCGAATATTCGATGACTTATGACGCTTGAGCAATTTTATGCTTTTAAACGAAGGAAAAAGCAAATTGTTTACGATTAGATTTTATGGAGTCTAACGTGAATATGTTTTTAAATCACGAACAATGCACATTTTTAAATTGTATTAGTGCGTAGTCTGCATTCTACAATAACATATAGGTATAGCAGCCGTCGTTTGTATCGTAAATGACATGATAATTTTTTAAATCTCGTAAATTTTTATTTGTTTTTTACCATTCTTAAAAATGTTAAGTATTATAGGTATAGCTTAACACATAAAAACTGCATACCTATAGGTTCAACATAAGTATAAAAAATGTACCTAATCGTGTTATCCGTGGTTATAAAATTTAATAATGTATTATTTATTTTTTACTAATTTTAAACAGACTAATAATGAGTTTAAATAAAAAAAATATGGTAAATATATAGTTTATAGGTAATCAATAATCAATATTATAACTATGTTTGAGATGATAATGAACGGTCAAAACTGCGAACATGTTATTAAAACAATATAATATTATACCTATTTAAATATAATGTACATATACGTATATTAATATTTTAATATACGTATAATACTAATATACTACCTACGTGCTCGTGTGTGTGTCATGTCCATGTGTTTAGGATGTTTATTTCATCACAATAGAAAACGGATATGGTTCCTTTTCACTAATAAAATATCGATCTATATATTGTGTAAATGAAAAAAATGCGGAAAAATTTATTTTGGTAAAAATTCGAGATGGGCCCTTTTCGAAATTCCCGATTCATTTAAAGTTTAGTTAAGTGGAGTGAGTGGTACGGAAATACCACGTAAAATGTTAATGAACTTCAGAAATATCAATTCTGACTTATATATAGCATATAATATGATATGTTTTAAATACATGAGTCAGCTCAATATGTAAAATAAAAAATCCTAATTATATATGTAAATAAATATTTTTTTGAAATTGTTCTAATTGTTCGAGGAAAAATCATTGCTTTTCGTAAAGATATTCAATTTTGTTAAAAATTTAAGTAAAAACGTCTATAGAAATTGTGTATACTTAAACAGTTTTTGCCCGTTTCATTTACTTGAAATAAATCTTTCTTTACACGATCTAGCCAACGCTGACGTGGTCTTCCTCTGGGACGTGTTTTATTTAGTTTAAACAGGTTCCACGACTTGTTTCATTAGGCCAAATATTTCCCATTTAAGGTCAGTCTCTGAAGGTCCTAGGCAAATAGTTCGAGCGCGGATGCGATTTTAAATCGTCCCGAACGTTCGCTTAAAATGTTGAACTGCTTAATACATTAAATTAGACCATTCACACTAATAATTGGCACTAGTTGACCCTAATGATCAATATATAAAGCAAGCGGATAAAATCCACGATCGATCGCGCATGTTTAATTTTAGGCGAACATTCGCTTAAAACGGCTATAATTAAACACGTTGTTTCGAATGGGTTTATTCACGCTAGGCGATTGTTCGCGCGCTTTTCTGCGAATAACATTATGGTTTGGCTCGAATTTTAACCGCGTAAAATTGTAATGTGTAAGCTTTGTGTTCGAGGCGATTTAAAATCGCGTCCGCGCGCGAACTATTTGCTTATAGTGTGTTTATGGTCCTAATGGACCTTGAGACAAAATATTTTGGGATACTTAGTCCGGTAAAGATTTTTTTTATTAAGTATTTATTCTGGTTTTATTAGTTTACACTTTACTCTGCGTTTAATTGTGCGGGTTGCCACTAGTCCAATTCAGCTGCCACTTGCAATCTTAGGACATAAATCCCAGTCTTAGGTTTTTATTATTTTATAAAAAATAATTGGTCGTTTTACGCGGTTGTTGACGTACGTACTACGTAGTACCTATCTAAACGACTATAAAAAGTCATAGGTTTCAATACATAAACATGTTTTATTATGTGACTAATAAGTTAATTATTTTAAGATAGATAAGTTGGAAGTTGTGAGATAATAGATTAATAAGTGCATTCACCCGTTGCATTGCGCAATTTTTGTCTTCGATGTATAAACAATACATTTGTGATAATATGCTCAACAATAATAATATTATTTAATATCATTTAATAATCGTCTACGCATTTTTACACTTTTTAGATTCTAAGCAAAGCGATAAATATATTTAACTATTTAATATACAATATAATATCATGTTCACATACATTACTAATTAGTTGTTTAATTAATATAGGTACATGTATACCTATTACTGTAGATAATAAATAATGAATTTAAAAAAAATTAATTATTATTTAGGTGATAATACATTCAATTAAATTGATATACCTAATGAGCAATGGATTTATGAATGCGAATACATACATAAAATTATTTAAGTATAGAACTCATTCATTGATCAGTGCAGTGATCGTCGGTCTCGATCTCGCGGTAAACCGCGGAGCCGCCAGATGATAAACATGTGCAGTTTCGGCCGAACGGTAGTGACTTAGCCGGTGGATCAAAGAAGCCGAAAATGTGTTAATGTGAAATATCTTTGGATTTCTACGGAATCTATGCAATTAACATCGAGAACCAGCTTGTATGTAAATTTTTCGCGATCTCGCTCGATTCACACGGTTTCTTAGAATCGTTGCGCCGTTACGGCAACGCCTACATTTACTAACATCAGTAACATCAAGTCAATAAATAATAATAATAATAATAATATAATATACTGCGTTTGTACAACGACGGTTTGGGTTGGGCAGCAACACATTGGTGATAAAACGATTTAATAATAGAAAAATATTATTGTACGTGTACATAGGAAAAGGACGGTGCCGGTTAATTATAGTAACAGTCGCTCGGAAGTCGGAAGTCAAAGGTTATAATTTAAAATTTAAAATTTTAGTGTTCAGGTAATTATATAATACGTAAAACGTGTAATATATGTATGTATTGTATAATAGGTATAACAGATAGGTGTAATTTTTAATTTTCAATCTACAAAATAAATACCTCTCACATTAATAAAAAAGTCTACGAATGTACAATAATAATAGGTACATTACTAACGTAGTTTAATCGTAGTACTCTCGGTTATCCGCCGGCGGATTATTCGTTGTCTTCCGCTGAATCATCTCCTTTATACTTACATATATGTATACGAAAAAAAAAAAAATTTATCTTTACATCGTACATCATTATCGTTTTAATTGGGTTGTGGTAGCCAATTACTCGAAAACGACGTGAAATACAACACGCTTTTCTTGATATTAAATAATTTAATACTTTTTGATAACCGTTTATACGTTTAATGAAAAAAAATCATTTTTCTCGGATTATCGACTGTACATTGTACCTACATATTATTAGATTATGCATTTTTTATTATTTTGTGATTATGAATAATTATTAATTTGTATTATATTATACATTTTTTTTTTATATAAGTAGTACCCAATAAAGTACGAAGTAGGCAACTAAATAATTCTGCAGCAATGAAATGAGTATTTAACCAACATTATATTACAATATTATTGTTATTTATAAATACTGTGAATAAAATTCGTGGAATACATTTACGATTAATGTACGGAGGACTAATGATTATCTTTTATTACTAGTTATTAATTAGTTGAATCATTGTAATAACAATTAAGTATTAGTATAAAAACGAAATTCTTGAAATTCTTCGTAAACGTTTTCTTTATTAACGATAATTATTTGTACGTTCTACGGACTATTATAATTTTAAACATTTTTCATTCAGCCATCATACTCTAATGGCTTTCAGAAATTTCTGAGCTGAGTATAATATTATTGCGTTACTGAATTGAATTTTTATTTATTGATTAGATTACCTCCAACTTGCATAGAACTTGGCTATAACAGATGTATTAAATTAAAATATGCTGAAACCTATTATTCTTAATTATTAGGATTGCTTTATCGGTTAAGTAGCTGTAGGTTGATTTTGGAAATGAATATATGTATCTAATGTTGCATTTTGAATTATTTTTATGAATGAATGTATTGCATTTTTTACTTATTTCGGTGGTATTTTAGTGATGCTGAAAAAAATATTTTTAATGTTTATATTTACTACACAGACTAACATGATATAATTATTTTAATATTTTGATTCTTTGTAAGTTATAAAAATTTGAAATTTGAATTTTTTTTCTTATAAATAATTGTGTAAAAATTTCTTGAAAATGTAATACAAGAATATACAAGACCCCATATAATAAGTCGTTCAGCGTTCTTATAATTGAATAAAATTATTAAAAATACATGGGTACAGTTTTTTATATATGCATTTTAAGTTCAATTTTTACAAAGTTTGTCGAAATCATAAACATTTACAAGTCACAAGTACATATTTTAAAATAAAAAATGTATAAAAGCCTCAATTTTTATAGCTTAGGCTTGAAAGTTTATTACAATATTCCACACACGAAGATCATAGTACTATAACCAAAAAATCTAAAAAAATATATAAAAGTAATGAGAATTAACATATGTATATATATATATATTAATAGATATTTAAAATTTAAAAACATTATTCGTAGTCTTAAAAATTGTACGCACCATATGAATTTTACTATAAGCAATAACGAAGTAAACCGGCTTCGCTGCGTACATAACATATTATATCATATTATGTGAATATATATGTGATAAGGCAATTAAATTTACTAGAATAATATACTATTTCTTAGAAGTAGCTAACTCGTCCTCGGGTCATTTTAATAAGACATTTTACAACATTTACATAATATTATACATACTAATATAATATAATGAAATTATATTATAATAGTAGATAACTCGTTCTCGGGATATTTTATTATTTCTTGGAAGTAGTTAACTCTTATTATTTTGAACTAGATATTACTCTAATCCTCTACGACATTTGGGACAAGTAAACAAAACTATTAAACTAAGAACAATCATCTCCTATTTTCAACATTTCGACTCTATTTATTCCACCACCTAAGTGCATTGTGCATCTCTACCGTGCATTTGACAGCTAGGACTTTATATAAATACCCAAACTGTAGTACATCACAAAGTACAAATAATAGGCGCGCTTTTAATTTGCGAATTTTGGCGCCCTTTTTATCTTTGAGAAACGCGCCTAATGCTTAAGCAAATCGCGACGTTCGAAACGCACGCCTAGTGTGCAATCCCCTTTAGAATCGTCGTTGGGCCGCGCCCTAATATCGCCGCTTTTCTAAGTCCATTCCCAGGATTAATCAGGGCTTAGTAACAATGTTTTATTAAACTGATTTCTCGGGTAGAGTTGTGTATAACTCTATCCTCAAATTTTTACAAGTATTTAATTTTATATTATTTTAATAAGCAAACTAATATCCTATCACTGCGTTCTACTCTATTCACTTTCAACACACACACTCCACAGATCCAAACGTAAAACTACACGGCGCTGCTAAAGTAGTTTTTAAATATTCGTCGTCGCGTGACTTTGGGACACCAAGAGGTTCACTACACAAGCAATGACGTAAAAAAAATGAGATTAATTTTGAGATATTATCCATTTATACTATGAATCTATTTACATTGTTTAACTGTAAGATGTTATTAACTCAAAACTCGAAAGTTAATAATAATAATGTGATATGCTGTAAGTATATAATATTATAATAATTAAATAATAATACAAAATATACAATGTTTAACACTAAGTCGCTTTCAAGCATATAGTTTTGAATACATTAATAATTAATGATGTTCAAGTATTGAGTTGCTTAAGTTTACAGAAACAATTTCTTCACATTATGTTTGCAAAAAATGAAAAAGTTGCCATTTGAAGTTCGACCCCGATGTTTCTAAAATTTAGAAACATTTAATTTTAATATAACATAAATAATGTTCGAAAGGACCGGAACGCACTGGAAATAACAACGGACTAGCTGTTATCCATAATATTAAACATTAAAATTAAAAGAAATATAAATTTTCACTTATTAAATTACATTTTAACGTATACCTATAAATGTACACAGAAATTTATTAACATACATTATATAAAAAATAACGAAAATAAGCATAATAATACATGTGATATATGGTGTTGACTAACTTAACCTAACGCGTATAATTGTAATAGGTATATAATATAATTTATATCATTATCATAATAAATGTTGATCATCGAAAAATTAATTAGAATATAGTATGAGTAATATAATATGTATATTAGTATTAAAATGTTTTCCGGTGTAAGTTATGAAAAATGTGCAGCTCAGAAATTATCTAATCTATTTACATAGGTACTATTAAATAATTAAAATATCATTCGGATGCCTTCTAGTCGTGCAGGAAGTGAACAATAATATTAAATTATAATAATATATTAATATATATATATTATATAAGGTAGCCAGCGGAAGTACTATTTTTAGATATATTTTTACGAAGAAATATTACGTCATTGCATTTTTTTTTAAATTAATGTTTATTTCAATTTATTATAGGTATTTTGAAAATTAATTAAACCTCACGTAGTCACGTCATGTCAATATTTCATGTCTAACGATTAGCCACATCGCATTATATCACACTTCCAATACAAAATAGGTACAACAAGTACCTGTTATTCTTACTATCGTTAAAAGTAATAATTGAAATATGTAAGGACAGAAAGTCAAAAATGATGGACTTAATAAAAATTAGACGTTCTGCAAAAAGAGAAAAAAATATTATTGGTTTTTACCCATAAAATAATTGAAAATTAAAAATTTATTTATTTGTAGTAGTATACGGAACTAGCCCTTGTTACAGTTAAATCTGTTACATAGTTTATTTAGTACGTACAATAATAACAAGTATTGGATAACAAATGTTTGTTAAGTTACAGAATTATGATAAAAAAAATAGGTACTAGTTACAGTGGACTAAACTTTTTTATTGTATACTAGTTATAGATAAAAAAAAAAAATGGAATACATTCTAATATTTTATCAATTCTATTTCTACACAACTCTATAGAAACGATCTAATTAAAATAAAAGTAAAATATGCATTGTATTGTTGTTGCTTAATTTTTTTTTCTTCATATGATTAGATAACTGTGATTTTGATTATATTATTCATGTCATAATCGAATCGAATATTATACATAATAAGGTCATTTAATGAGTATTCATAACTATAAAAACCTATCTAGAACATACATATTTCATATAAAAAAAAATTTACCTTTGAGCTTTGGCTGTTAAATGCCAGCCTAAAGTGAACACTTATATTTTGGTAATAGGTAATAGTAAAAGTCGTAAAAGTTAATTCTAAATTCTTTACTAAATAGTAAATAATATCAAAAATCGACAATCGTCATTATCGTATTGTTACTTTTTACTGATATTATTAATTAACGTATTACAAAATTAGTTATATCACACACATTAAGCTTTTAGTTTATTTTTAAAATAATTAAAAGTTTATTTATGGATACAAATATAACACATTTTATTATGTTTTAAATTATTTAAATTTTAGTGATATCAAAAAAAGAAAAGAAAACACGAACGTGACATAACAATACGTTAATAAGACGTTATAAATTGCAGTTTAGGAATTAGGAATGTAACTGAAAATTAATTTTAAAATAATACTCTTTCTTTGATTATCGAGTACTTTTACGCTAAAATCGATAGAACAATAAATTGTACTTATATACTTTTGTCTTTTATAATATACCTATACTTACATAATGTAATATTTTCGTCAGTTAAAATGTATTTGCAATTGACTTTTAGAGGACGCTTCACTCGTATGTGTTGTTTAAGTTTAAAAAGCATACAAACAATGAATTTTGAAGAAACGATAAGAACTTTTTTTGTACTACTGATATCGAAAAAATAATATCAAATATGTGTGACATACACTGTGTGAAATTTCCTCTTTTTAGTGTAAAAATTTGATTAATTAGCTTACAGCCCGAGTGTTCCATGCCCGCGTGAAACGGTTAAGTATATTGTACGTTTGTAAGCCGATCACAATGTATGCGGGTGTGGTGTCCTTTTAAATAGGACTACCGACTAATAACAGGAGTATGTTGTAATTCATCCCATCTCTCAATACTTTCAGATTAGTGACTTGAAAATACTGAAAAAGTATGCGGGTAGTAAACGGCATATTATTTTGTTCCTCCAGTGATTGATAGAAATCTTACTTTATATGTTTATTATATTGTTATAAGGAGCTAAGGACCGAGACAATCAAAAAGCCTTTCGGGATCTACAAGTATAAGTTGTAGTTTCTATAGCTGTGCCGTGAACCATTATTAATATTTCCATTAGTGTTTTCAGCAATACTCAGCATTTTATGTCACGCGTGCACACGTCAAGTGTTTAATATCTACTACCGAAAAATAACCGTTTTTGTGCGATGGGTAGGGGCTTTTATGCTCACGACTCACGAGTCACGGCTGCAGAAAGATTTTTATGATGGACATTGGAATAGTAGATTGCAATAATACACGAATCTAACAATTTTGTTTGCATACTTAAATTCGAGGTTTATAATTAGGTGAACTCACTGGTGAATACGAAAAGACTTGTTATTTACTTAAAACGAATGACTTTTTAGTCTGACCACTCTGACACGATTGACTATTCTATAATCAATGCTAATACTATATACTTAAGCTAAATCTAATGACTGCATTAAATATTGCAATACATTGTATAATATAAATATTTTTAGACGGCCGTCTCAAAAGCACCGGCACAATAATCGTCAATATTGTAGCGTGCCATGTAGAGATGAACCGTAGAGATATAGTATATGAAGTAGATTAGTTAAAAAAATAAAAACTGATGAAACATTTCTAAGTGTTTTATTTTTACGAAAATATTCTATGTTCAAATAATATTAAATAAATTAAACTCTGAAAAATATTGTAAGTCCAGGAGACATAAATATTAAACTAAGTGACGTGAAGGTGCTTGCTCTAACTCTGGTGGATCACGTCTGAAATGTGCCCATTCAGGGCCCCCTTATAGGTATATTATCCAGGTACTCCCGCGGGTACCGGCAGGTTCCTGCTGATCAGTGCGCGTACATCCGCTTCTTCCCACGCCTTTACATCATCCGCGCGACGCTGTGCGTCAATTATATATCTATAATATTCTACCGGGTGGCAATTATATATCCATAATATTCTACCGGGTGGCAATTATATATCCATAATATTCTACCGGGTAGCAATTATGTATCCATAATATTCTACCGGGTAGCAATTATGTATCCATAATATTCTACCGGGTAGAAAGCGTACGTGTGATGATGCCTTTTTGATTAGTTCTTACCCTTCATTTTTAGGTCCAAAATTACTGGTCTGTACTTGATCATCACCTGCTCACTATTTTTTACACCCCTAGCGTAATTTTAAGAATGTTTGTCATACCCCTAACGTTTTGGTTATTGTTGGCTACGGTATGTAGTAATTTATATATTATATTTAATATGTAGTATTAGATAACATGTTGCAATATCAAACGATAATAATACAATTGTCCAACGTCCGCGATCATTGTATTAAAAATAGTAATTGGAAATTTGACCGCAATTGTGTAATATATTTGTGTTCACAATGCGCAATTACCTTTTTAGATTTTTGACAGACATTATTACATTATTATTATTAAATTTATCGTTAATTTTTAATCAACAAATTGATGATTCAATTAATTTATTTGCTTCAAACAAAAAGAGATTGTCATTACTTTTTTTAAAATATAATAAAATATTATGATGTAATATGTGTAACGTGCCACGTACAAGCAGTAGAATGATGTAGTATCGGATAGGTTGTTGTAAAAAAAAAATGAAGACTCTTGAAATAATTTTAAGTGCTTTTTATTGAAAATTATTCTAAGTCTAAATAATTAAATAAATTAAACTTGTGAAAAATATTCAAAGTCCAAATGACAAAACTATTGATCTGGGTGACGTGAAGGTGCTCGCTCTAACTCTGGTGGATCACGTCTGAAATGTGCCTATTCGGGGCCCCCTTATATATCATCCAGGGACTCCCGCGGTACCCTTAGATCCCTGATGGTCTCCTGCACGTGCATCCGCTTCTTCCCACGCATTGCGTCATCCGCGCGATACCGTGCGTAAATTATATGACTATAATATTCTACCGGGTGGTAATTGTATATCTATATATTCTACCGGGTGACAGGCGTACGTGCGATGATCTGCTTTTGATGTAATTATAGTGCCAGCGTTCTCACGTCGCTCCGCCGTTGATGACCATTAAAGTCTATGATTTATATTACTTTTATTATTAAAGTTTATATTTAAGGTTTATATTTAAGGATCTTATTAATCATAAATGATATGTAAATCATCTGCTTACATTAGTTGTAGCTTCATCGTATTTATAGAAATGTTTGTTATACCCCCAATGTTAGGTTATCATTAGCTATGGTATATAGTAATTTATATATAAGTATCAGAGCACGTTGCATATGTAAATTCAATCAAATAAAGTCGTTTTTTGTTTAAACTTTATTATGTTTTTCTTATAAATATTAGAACTAATAGTGTAATTTTATATTAACTTAAATTAGTTTTGCTTTTTAAAAAATTATCAATGATACTATTACAAAGTATAAGTAGATGAAAGATGTAGCGGTAAATCTTCCCATAAGTTTTCGGGTACTTGACATTTTTTTGCCCCCCTTGAACTACATTTTTGCGGGCGTTCCTGATAAGTTCCACAGTCCCACTGAGCTGATTGTTATTATTATTATTGTTTGGTTGTAGTTGACACAGCCACACAAGACTGACCTATACTAGATACTATTGACTAATGTATAGGCATGTATAGCAGGGTATGTCGCTACATTATGTAGTAACCAGGATGGTTATGTTGTTCATTCATCTTGACTTGTTTGGACATTTATCATGAGCTATATTATAAGTTATTTTATTATTTTAATATTTTGGCAACTGTCAATATAATTGTTATATTATTTTAAGCATGGTAGTTTTTAAACCAATAATATTTTTACAGGGTCACGTTTTTTCAGGAATATGTAAAGATTAGAATTACCTAACCTACGTAGGAACTATGCCTTATTTTCTATATAAAAAGGGTCATAGTCGCTAGTTTAGGTAAATTAGACATGATTTGACCATATAGTAACGCGCAGACCGGTACAGTTGTTCTAAACTTTTAACCTCTAACCCAACGACTTATCGGGTTAGCTTAAGATTGTCTCAGTAAATAAACTTATATTTTAACCTTACCAAATACCAAGTGTTAATTATTTACTACAAACTTTTCATCACCGGAGCAGACCTACGACAAATAGGCCTCGTCGTTATAACGTGTTGAGTTAATCTCTACCGAGATCGCCTCACTACAATATAGTATGCAGCTTCACGTGAAGAGGCCCATATTTATTTATCATACCAGAGCATTTTTGATAATATCTTCTATAGTATTAAAAAAAAAATACAAAACTTTTTTTATAAAATTTATACATCATATAATATGTTTTCAATCATTATAAATTTGAAAAAAAATATTTTTAAAACAGTAATCGTAGTGGAAAATTATACACTGTTTAGTGTTTTGATCGATAGGTAACAACATTTTAGTCATAACTCATAATCGATTACAAATAATGGAATATTTGATAACTTGTTTAGTGAACGGAGGTTGCTCCTCCCTTGTATCCACCATTGACAACATCAAGAGTATGTACTATGAAAAATGTTTGTTGTGTTTGTGGTTTGTAATCAGAGACTAAATATAATCGAGTCCGGCGTTTAGAACGTATCTTGTTAACATTAAAGTGTATTTAATGTATATCATAGGTATTATTACTACCATTGTTGTACGGAATTAGACCGTAGTACTCTTCTTTTTTTTCGGTTTTAAATCGACTACGTCGTGGGAACCACTTGCGTATTACTTCCGCGGCGCAAAGACCGTAGTAATCTATACTAAGTATAGAAGCCTGTATACAGTACGGTACAGGTTGAATAGATTAGAGTTTAAGTTTTGTTATCTGTGATCTTACCGTCGGTCGATCGTCACTGCTAGACAATAAAAGTTTTTCTTTGAAAGCCTAAAAACTATTTGTATATTAATAGTTTATACTGCGTAGTTTATTTCTTGTGGACATTAAAACTTAAAGTCTTTCCGAAGACCAATCACCCCAGTAGTGCCACGAAAAGAAAAAAAATAAAAAATAAATAAAATCCCAGAGTTTTGTATAAAACACTTACAAATACATGACAAGAAAAATATTTTGTTTTCCTAACAAATAGGTAAACATTCAATTTGACATTAATTTAATAATTAACATTATTATTTAAATTTTATTTAGAAAAGAGCATTTTGGAAAATACACCAATCAACGGGTAAAATCAAAAAGTAAAATTTTTTGGTAATGAAATGAATGTATTGTTCAAATTTTGGCGATATTTCTAGCGAGGACCGACCACCGCACAAACGCGTCTGTGACCTGTGCCCTGTGGCACCACAATTTTGTGGCGACACCACGTGTGAAAGTGTGAAATTAAAAATAATGTATTTCTACCAGTGGCGCCAATGTTATTGTTATTATACCTTAATAAATAGGTTAGGTTTATTTATTTAAAAATAACGTTATTTTAATGTATAACATTATTTACAGTAACATATACCTATTACATCTTATTACAATTTAATATAGGTAGCTTTTATAATACTAAATACTAAATAAAACAAATATTAGGCACAGAATAATAGGTAGGTACATAAAAGTTAAAAACACCATTACTGTTAAGTTCTACACAGACTACAACAGTCAACAGTAGTGACATTGCATATTTTGTACTTTTGTAATTTAGAACATGGAAAACCAAATATTATTTATACATACGAAGTTTTATAATGTGACTATGAAATGTCCATGAAGAGACATTTGGCACGTGTACATCCGTTATGATACAGGATAACGTGGGTAGCATCCGCTGACGTGCATCGTCCTAGAAAGCTATATAAGAAGGGATACAACACTCAACAACTCCAACAGTGCCGTTTCTCATACCGACGGGCGCTTGTCAGACTCGACTTCACGGCGCTAACAGCAACACTTCGCATCTCTCACATCTCGCTATTATATTTTTATCTGCGTTATCGAATTAATTTGAATTTGTCAATGAATAACAACATATACACACAATACTTAACAAGCTGCGTACAAAATTGTTCAACTTTCGGCCTTTCTACATATTGGAGTTTGACGTTCGTAACCAATACACATGTATAATACATACGAATATAAGATACATAGATACATAAAAATTCTCAGTTCCTCATAAACCGATTGATACTGCTGAAAAACCCCTTCCCGTCTTTTGTTTTCTCTTAAACATCGTAGCTTAACCTAGTTTGTTATGCTGAACGTTGCGGTACATAATTATTACGTTTAGTCTACTATAACTTAATGACTATAAGAACTTAAATTACAAATTTTGTACTACAACATTCACGTAAATATTTTCATAACCTAATTTTAATAAATAAATTAATTAATAAGCTTTATACATGTAAACATGTTTTGTTGTTCCTTAATCCTTAACTTAATATAATTACGTATAACGACGTATACAACTTATGTTTATGCGATATTTTCTATCAAAATAAATCCCAAGCACGACTACATCAAAAAAATATATAAGTACATCGTATAGTCCTCGATAAAATAGAAAATCATAAATACGAAAATACACAATGAATATTACAAATACATTTTCATAAGCGTTTGAAGTAAGAATTTTGACAAAATTCGCAAAAACTTACAAACTGTTTTGTAGATAGAAATTCATAAAATATTTTTTCTGTATCTTAATTTTGAAGATTCTTCATAAGCAGTTTATACCGAAATCATAAAATCTAAAAATTGTGTGTATAAATAGGATTATTTTTTGTAGACATTTTAAATTCCACTTTAGACGAAATTAGTCATTTAAACGATAAATAACGATGTTAATTTGTTAATTATTATTTAATATAATTTATAAACATTCTTCGCGGAAATTTAAAATGTTTTCATGTATTTTAAGTATTATTATGAATTTTATTTTATACAATGACATATTAGATTTATTTTAAGATGTTATCTATGTATATTGTAAATTTATAAACATACTTTTACTGTTTTACGGTATACATACAGAATGATTTTTTTAAATTTTAAAGTTGATATAAAAGTTATATAAATATATATTATATTATTTATTTATTTATTCAGCCAAATCAATTACAGTTAAATAGTTACAATAAATTATATTAATGATAGCTGATACGTAGACCAACTGAGGTATAAGCTCGTCTGCTCGTATCTGGTATACGGAGTTCGTGGGTATTATATTATAACAATTGAACACTAATAATAATATAATAAATGCAATATTTTTGGGAAAAATGATATAAACCTAGGTACCACCTATAATAATTAAAGAAAAAATGATTTATAATGAATATTAAAAATATTAAATGACTAATAGTTATATTAAAAAAAAAACATATCACTTGATGATATTATAGGCTGATGAACCGTTTCCACTCAAAATGGTTGTTTGTACACAATGATATTGTATTACTGAATCCAAAATTAACAGACCTATACTAGACGTCTTATTCGACACAGCAGAGTATGCAGAGGTATCCACTTACTTACCTTTTTTTTTAATTGTTTGTATTTTTGAATGAAAATATGTTAGTCGTCTACTTTGCTCATCTTAACTTTAACTCCGGTCTTAAGCACTTAAAAATTATACCAATTATTAATAAATAACTAAACTCGTTCAAAATTCAATTTGTACTTATTATAGGAATCCTAAGAACCTGGTTATATACATTTTAATCATCATTTTAATTATACAAACAGTGGAATTTATGATACTTAAAGGGATTGGTGACGGTGATTTCCTGTCTTTGTCTAACACATGCGCAATATAAGAATTCAAACGTGTTTTTTGTTCAACGTACCGATTGATACAGTAAAGCGATGAGAATTCTGAATACAAATTTGAATTTGTTGTCAAGTCTACTTGAGAATTGCTAGTCCACAGTAAGTAGACTTGACGAAAAATTCAAATTTGTATTCAGAATTCTCATCGCTTTACTGTATCAATCGGTACGTTGGACAAAAAACACGTTTGAATTCTTATATTGCGCATGTGTTAGATAAAGACAGACAATCACCGTCACCAATACCCTTAATATAATATTAGTTGGATGATACCTTATCAGCTCCCGTTAGACGTTAATGAGTCCGTATCAGCTACGGATGTATGATAAATAATTGCTATCGGTTAATTAATATTGCTTCCTATAATAATAACGAATTGCGATACCAAGTTAGTGTAGCATAATTAGTTAGTATTTCATTTAGTTGTCTTAATCCAATTATGGTGGAAGAAAATTCAAGCACTTGGTTCAGCTTTATATATCAAAGATAGAATATCAGAAATCAGAAGTATTTTAATTAATATATTCTTTGGTTTACCATTGCTTCCGCCTAATCAGATGTTGGGATGTCAAGTAGTATAAGAGACTTGTTCGCTCTAAAACCAAAAAGTAACGAGAACTCGTTGAATTTTTTTAACTATATTTGTGTTTCATTATTTGAATGACTCGCACTTTCCCTTAGACATCTGAACTGTCAACTGATATGTCGAGTACAGAGTACAGACGATCGCACCACGAACTGCTACGAATCTTTTCACGCAAAATGCAATGCTGAGGCTGAGTTACGGCTACTCATCCTAACATTTTTAATTTCATTGGCGTTTTGAAGTAGATAAAGGCTGATAGGTATGCAACGTGCTCTGATACTTATATTAAATATAATATATAAATTACTACATACTGTAGCCAACAATAACCACAACACTAGGGGCATAACAAACAACACCTCTATAATTATGCTAAGGGTGAGCAGTCAAACAAGTAATGATCGAGTATAATAAATTAGGACCTAAAAACAAATGGTAAAAACCAATCGAAAGTATCATCGCCCGTATGCTTTCTACCCGCAGGAAAATAATGACAAATAATCATAATGACTATATGATTACCACCCGGTAGAATATACTAGGTGCGTAATCACTCACCCGGTAGAATATTATAGGCACATAATTGACGCACGACATCGTTCAGAAAACGCAAAGCGTGGGTAGAAGCGGATACAGGTGACGCTGACCAACAGGGATCTGAAGGTACCGCGGGAGTCCCTAGATAATATATAAGGGGGCCCAGATTAGGCACATTTCAGACGTGATCCATCAGAGTTAGAGCGAGTACCTTCACGTCACTCAGTTCAATATTTATGTCTCCTGGACTTAGAATATTTTTCACAAGTTTAATTTATTTAACTATTTGGACTTAGAATATTTTTCAATAAAAAAACACTTAGAAAATATTTCAAGTCTTCATTTTTTACAACAAACCATCCGATACTACATCATTCTATTGCTTGTACGTGGCGCGTTACAGGTACATATGTCGTATATAAAACTCTACAGCAGTAAGAATAATATGAAAAAAAAAAACTAAAAACCTGTAAAATATTTGTAATTTTATTCAGAAATTAATTGATTATTTATTTTAAACGTCCACATTTTCAAAATATTCTGAAGAACAAGAGGTAAGATAAGAGGTAAAATATAGTAATCTTTATGATTTGTTTAAACTTTTAGATTTGACGGTATACTATAGAAATAAAAATATTATTTTTGTTTTAGGTATTTCATAACTGTATATAAACATGAATTAAGTTTGTATAAGTTAATATCACTTTCAGTATGTTTTACGGAAATCAAAAAAAATATTCATAAAGCACAAATTTCTAGCTGTTACAAAACCAAAGGACTGCGGTGGTCCTTATAATAATAATAAACATTATCATTATATGGTTCATCAAACATGAAATAACAAAGGACACAGATACAAGATCACGTGTATGGTCTTTTTCATATGGAAGACACAGACTATAACATAAGAACTAACCGAGGCCAAAGCATCACAAAGTTCCAGTGGAAGAGAGTGGAATGTCCACATTTATTTATTTATTCAAAACTATAAAAATCATTAAATATTCATAAAGGTGATGTTTAATTTTGTTTGTATTCTTTTTTAGTTTTTTTTTTTTTATATAGAAAGTCAAGGCCTTCCATCTTATGGAGGTAAGGAGGAGATGTAGTAATCCTAAAAACATTGTTTTATACATTTGTAATTATGTAGTATATACGATAAATCATACAAGTGTCAAGTTGTTTCATTTATGATAATATATAAGTTAGGTATTAATAATAAATACCTAATGTTGTACATGTACGTATAATCTAAAACACGGAAGCCTATGCCAAAGGTGGAAACGACAATAAGTTGTTTTTACCGATTTACATAATCATGCGATTCGACAATAAGTTGTCACTCCACCATACATCATTGACAGGACCCATATAAATACGGGTAGAGCACCTAGCAATATTCAGAAGGAAGTTATGGTTCTAGACTGGCTAATGTTCCAATTGTAAGACTATTGCTCCTCGTGGACTTTGGCTGTCATAGTTATTCCCAGTGCTAGTCACTTTACAAATAGCAGTTGGCTATTTTTATTTGTTTTATTAATTTTAAGTATTAAATTATTATTTATATTATAAAGTATAAGTTTTTTTGTTTTAACAATTACCTATCTTCTCGCAACCATCTCAAGCTTACCGGAGGCGTGGGACGTCGTAAAAATTAACATGGTAAGCAATGTCCTGTACAGCGCACGGTGATCACAAATTTGAGGAATCGTGTAATTTTTTGGAATTAATAAAATTTTTTTTTCATATCTGGATATGAAGTTGTTCGGTATAGCGTATAAAATAATTAACATATTTGTAGCAGCTCACTTGTGAGCAATAGTTTGTGATGTTGATTTGAGGTTTTAAATAAAGTTGACAACATTTAATAATTTCGAAGTGTATTATTCATAAAAAATATTTCAAAGTGGTTGACAGATGAGAATATTCTAAGTGTTTTTGAATTAGAAAAATGAAAAAGTGTTTAAAATTCAGAAAAATAGACCAGGTCCCCAAGACAAAATTATTACACCGATTGCGACGTCACGGTGCTCGTTCTATCTCTGAGGAATCACGTCTGCCAGAGGCCTATTTCGGACCCTCTTTTATATGTCCGGTGCTCCCCTCCATAGGACAGGTCCCTGTTGGTGAGTCACACGCGCGTTATCATGTTCCCACACTCTGCGTCAATCGTACGCTGATCACATATTTTAGAATATAATATGCGTACGTATGATGATGCTGTGGTCCTATAACGTCCGGTTGACGAACCGCCCACACGCCTCGGTACAACCGTTACGCTTAGCATTTCCAAAAAAACTATTCTGCCACCTCTATTGATTATATAGGCCCATAACCCTCTCATTGAGTCTCATTATCAAGATCGTTTAATATTTTCATGAGAGGGCGTCGCTGAGTTATTCCCAGAATATATTATGTAATTTCTACCCTTCACTTTTAGACCCAACTAAGTATTTGGTCGTTAAATCCTAAGAAGTAGTACCTTCGTGTGTTACGTTTAGTATATATCCTACGCAGTACCTACATGTGTTATATTCAGTACGTAGCATATTGAATAAATAAATGAAAAAAAAAATGTTCAACCGTATACAAAGAGTGTATCTTATATAATACAATAACCGTAAGACGTGTATTTGTTTGGAACTCTTCAGTTATTTACATTATCTATTGTCGTATACGTCAATCACTCAACGTACCCATTAAAATATGAACAATCCAAATATTTACAAATACTACACTGCGTTAGTGGTAACCTAACCAGTATCGACTGCCTTTTTGGACATCCTATTCTCCTTATAAATTAATCATAGACGGAATTTCAGTTTTTAATTTTGAGGGGCTCAATATTTTTAAATAAAGCAAGCCCGTGAGGGGCTTCGCCCCCCACACCTCTCATTCAAATACCGAAATCATAGTTATCTCACCAATTTTCCTGCATAGATTATACATCCATTAAGGAAGCTAAGAAATATTTAGATATTTAAAAATATAACATTTATTTATTAGGTATATTATAATTGCAACCGTCGGTTCGAAATTGTAAATTTATCCAAAATTTTTTCGTTAGACAATTCATTTGACAAATCTCGTTTTGTATAAACTATTGATAAATTGGTAAATCTATCTTGATTCATCGAAGTTCGAAGCCAATTTTCAATCTATTATTTTTTTCAAAGAACGTTTAACATATTATGTATATTAGATAATTAATGAAGGATTCAAAACTTAAATTTAAATACAATTTTTGGAGGAGCTAAGCCCCTCCAAGTCCCCCAAAGTGCGCCTATGATATTAATTACTTATACATTATATTGTTGACTTTATTTTATTCTATAGTTATCTTATTGACTGCGCATAAAATTATACTAGTTGCAATATTATTGATATCTTACCCTATAGTTACAGTATGGTTAAAAACGATTTTTAATTATTATATTGTTACACAATAATAAAATTGTTTTTTTAACCTATTTGCATGTCTTATGTTGTTATTTAACTTATTGGTTATTGTTTTTAAATTTCACTTATTACTTATGGTTGTTTTCTTAACCTAGTTTTAAATACTAACATTACATATTTTAATTAATATTTTATTAATTACTCAATACAATATTATATCTAAAAATATTATCATGTTCCTTGATCTCCCTCCTTTATAGACATATATTGAGGAACGGTACTTATGTAAACTGCATAACTCGGACACTTTATACGGTCGGCAGTCGGGTGAAAAGATACATTTCAGAGCACGGACACTGAACTATTATATTACATAAATTATATGTAATAAACCTAAGTAGTAAGTGTACATCTTGTCAATTTATAAAATGTAAAAATTAAATTACTAATGAGTAATGTTATAAATATAAATATAGTATATTAACAAGTTAAAATAATCAAAGTTTTTTTTTAATTGATCACTACATTATATTATCAAAAATAAGTCATGTTAAAAAATAAATTAAAAGTGAGTATAATATAATAAATACAAATAAAAAAAATAATATCGAAAAAATCTATAAAATCTACACCTAAAATAAATGGAATTAAAAATGTTTCCCTTTTTTTTGTAGCTGGTTAAATAATAATATAATATAATAATTTTATAGTTTATTATTGTCACCAGCATTGGATTTTTGTCTCTTTTGAAGTTTATTATCACATTCGTCCAATTCGTCACATTCGCCCCCAAAATTGTTCAAAGCTCGGATTAGTTGTCCCTACTTATTTACTTGACGAACATTATTCTACCCTCCACTGAAATTATTTGATCGATAAGACAGTCGTTGTCTTTGGTGAAATGCATTTGAACCTTAAACGCAAGCGATGATTTGATTAAATTCAATATCGCTCCTGGGAAATATATTTAATTAAAAATTAATATCGATTGGTAATAATCCACGATTTTTTCCTATTATTGGAATGAATAGTATACTTAGATTTACCAAATAATATTTTAAACTCGATAACATTTTTAATAAAATTGGTCATGACTTTTATTAAGACTTGTTTATATTATATGTCTAGGTATATCATTATACTTGATGTATATAATAGTACAAACTACAAAGTGTCCTAGTTTCGCACTTTTAATGCTCGACCGTACTAACTACTAAGTAACCAAGAACGACACCTAATATTTACTGGTTTATACCCATTTCCTTTTACGTAGCAGCAATGTAAGTAAAGATTATTTATGAAGGGTGCCAGGGCGTAGTAACTCGGTGTCACCGCTGTACAACATATAGGTAAATTTTCCGCCTAAGGTACACCAGATATGTGCGGATTTATCTATTCGAAATCGATAAACAACATTTTAATTAAAACAATGCTAGTTGTTCAAATAACTATCACACTAGTTGTTATACCTATGAATTAGAATTAAGAATTGATTTATCAAAACCATATTACACGTATGCTCTAAAACTGCGTTCACTTGACGCGCGCTGCACTCCTCAAATCCAAACGTGAGACTGAGAAACGTTCACAAAGTAGTTTCACTTCGACGTAGAGTGGCTCTAAGGCACCAAGAGGTGACTACAAGGGCCAAGATTTTCAGTTATCTGTAAAAATTAAGCTGTAATAATTGCTGTATATATCAAACACATTTTTCTAACATTGTATCACAATAAAATATTCATGTTTTGTCTTTACCAGGCGGAGCTCTTCATTAAAACTCATCATTATGTATTTT
The DNA here is from genome assembly GCA_009761285.1 of Aphis glycines. Classification (NCBI taxonomy): domain Eukaryota; kingdom Metazoa; phylum Arthropoda; class Insecta; order Hemiptera; family Aphididae; genus Aphis; species Aphis glycines. Next base: position 4,189,431 of record VYZN01000002.1, on the reverse strand, counting down.
TTTATTATAAATGATTTGTATTATTACTTATTGGGATTTTGCCATTTTGGTAATGTGGGGTCAACTCCCTCCCCCTTACCTATCCCTTACCTATCCCTTCTTTACGGCTAGACCAGAAGTCATATATTATTATGATTTATGACTAACACGCCTTTGTTGTTCACTCGAGTGAATGTTGATTTTGTAAATACGAATAAATCATACTTGAAATATCAGTGGAATTTTGACTATATATTGATATTATAATATCATGGACTGAGATTAATTAAGATACTAAGATATCTTAGTCCAGCGGTTCTCAAACTGTGCTCCTTTGATAAACATCTGAATTAAGCACAGATATTATTATTCGTTAAATTGTTTCAAGTTACA